>PVJX010023763.1:0-28880 GCA_004027295.1 Dolichotis patagonum | reverse complement strand
GTTTCTACAGAGAAAAATACTTTCTGAAAATAGAGCAATATAGCTTGTCTGTGCAGTTATATTCTTAGGTTCACCTATATTTACATCTTCCTCAAGCATATTTGCCACTGTACTACCATTAAAAACAAAGGGCTTAGTGATTATGACTCAGGTTAAGTAGATCTTTCAAAAACATCTTTACCCACTCTCTAGTTATACCTACTGCCAAGAGTTCTATCTAATTCTTTCTATATGTGCTTTTGCTGAATTTCCATTGTATAAACAATCCTTAATTATATTCTATAGTTTGATACTTCAGTTATTCCCCCTCCTTTTTTATTTTAACCAAAAGTACAGTTTACATTTTAAGTTTTGATTATTGGAAGAGAAGAAAAAAAAATCCCTTCCATATATTGATGCCTCAAATTGTGAAATTTTTGCATTATTCTTCAGAGTAGTTTTGTATTTTTAATTGTGTTTTTCTAAAAATTAAGACCTGATTTTTTGATAATTCTGTTCTTACTGATTACTTTATTCTGATCAAGCCCAAGATTTTCAGTTACTTGGCAACACTTCCTCACAGAAATTCTACTACCTCAGACATAACCTTTAGAGATCAATTCATGATCTTTTTTTATAAATATTTTTTCTCTAGGATTATTAAACCTCTTCATTACATTCTTCAAACGTTACCACAGTGTTTTGCTCTTTTATATTCTTTGTATTCCATGAATGTGTGATAACCAACTTCTGTAACAACCAAACCATTTATTGAACCTTATTGTATAAAACATAGTGTGCTTGCTGCTAGATTGCAGTACTCCTGGGTATGGGCTAGAGGTAATTCTGCTATTGAGTCATTAAATCGTTGAAGATTCTACATGTCATGAAGCTACATCAGAAAATATTTAAAAACTCATAGGCATCTCACTTGCTTGGGATCCAGAGCTCAACACGTGGACAAATGTTGTCATGGCTCAAGGAGATGTTTTTACACACCTTTTGTCCTATTACCTTGAAAGAAAATGCCATTGTCCCAAATGCCATGAAAATTGATGGATTATGCCACTATCAATATTAAATTGAAGGTCTCCTTGGAGTATAAGAAGGATGTGAACAGTAGAAGCTCTTAAGAAAGAAAATAGATTAGCTTGTCACATTTTTTCTTTCAGAGTATATACAACTCTCAAATGGACATGTTACAAGTCTTTCTGTAAGACAGTGGAACTAATTCCAAACATTAATACTTAGGTGAACATTTATTTTTAACATTTTGACTAGTTTTCTTATATAAGAATCAAGTGTATTTTCTTCAAAATTAAATGAGATTATTTAGCTTTATCAAAATAACTTATTTAAAACATTTGTATTCATAGATTATACCTTGTATTTACTTTATAATTTTGCTAATTTTTGAAAACTATTTTTGAAAACATATATGAATAATTGTGTTTATTTATAGTTTCACATACAATTTTCACAAAAATACATTGAAATATTGAAAATATGTATATACTTATACTTTTAATCCCTTAGATAATTAATGTCAACTAAGCAAAACTTTTATAAAACATCATGATCAACTTATATAGTAATCTTTGAAATAAAGGCAAGAAAGATACACAGAAAAAAATATGGATAGTTTATGATGTATGCAGAGTTTTGTTATTACTTATCAAAATGTAACTGACCCATGAGCAGAATACTCAGGTAGGCACAATTGTAATTCTGTGTTTTTTAAAGTTTTCTGACTTTTAGTAATAGCAACATAATTAGTGTTTGAGACCACCACCCAGTGGCTCTGAGCAGGATTTAAAATTAACTAATTGGCTTTCTGTGTATATCTGTGAGTCTGTCCTAGGCAGAGTCCTAGGCCTCGGCTCCTTGCCTGGTGATGGGAGCTGATTCATAGTAAGTGAACCTCTATGAATCACTGGTCTTGGCTGAGGCCTGTAGTGGCCTGTGAGGCCAGAGATACCTCAAAGGGCAAGGTAAGGCCACAGCTGAAGACACCTTGGCTCAAACATCAATTATGTAGAGACTGCAGCCCCAGGAATTATTCCTACAGTCTCACTGCTACCATGTCTTCATGATAAAATAGTGCTACTGAATTGACTTGATTCATTACTTGGAGATGTCCTTGAAGTGACTCCCAAGGTCCTGCTCATTGCCTGTGCTTTCCTCAATTTCCCCAACCCTTGTTTTTGGACCTAATAAAGTGGGAGGTCCAGAGAAGTCTTTGTTTTAGCCATCGGAGTCTCAATCTTAATTAAAGGGTTTTGACCCTCCTGGAGTCCTAAAATCATACCATTTGTCTCATTTTATTTAAACCTCTACTGTACACTCCTTTGGGAGATCAGGCGTCTAGGTCAGGACCCAATAAATTAGCATTTGTTTTCAATTTTGTTTTTAAGGAAAAGTTTGTCAAGCTAGGAGGATAGAACATATATTAAACCATCATTCATATTTCTTAATAAGTTTTGTATCTTTTATATCTATCCCTTTTTATTTTTATTTATTTATTTATTTTTTAATTTTGAGACACGATCTCACTAAGTTACTAAGTTGTCTAGGCTGGGCTCCAACCTGCAAATCTCCTACCTTGTGCTCCCAGAGTGCAGGGATTACAGGCATACATCACTACCCTGGACTTAATTTTTCTGACTGTAGACTCATGTCGTTTCTGCAGTCTTGGCCCAGGTCCTACAGTCATGTCCTGGATCTGAGCAATTAACAGAAAGGTGCAGGTTTCCATCCTTGAAGACCTCCTTATTCATCTTCCTCCTCCTCAACTTCTTTCCTTGGAGTCTATTATCAGCCTCGCTTTCATTTCTACCTACACTAAATTCACTGAATTCTCTTCTGAAAGCATTTCTAATCCAGTGCAGATATTGCTCTTTATTCCTATTTGAAATCTTTACCCTATCATATTCACAATAAAGATTTGATAAATCATTTTGAACTGCACTGAACTGAAGTAAGAGTGTGTCATCTAGGGAAGAGTGGCCATACTCTGTAGGGACTGTTTGAATGCTAATGTGAAAATTGCCTTAGAAGTTATCCACCATGTTTTCAGAAATATAAAGTCGCAGGATCTACATTATGACATACAGTCAGAAGAAGATTTAACAGTTCAGGAAGTCTTATCTATTATAGATTTCTTTAGGAAATATTTTGGAAATATTCTCAACCATAGATATTCTTGTTTATATCTGAAGATCAAGTCAGTGTGTGGCTCTGACTGCAAGATCACTTAAATGATTAAAAAAAAAAAAGCTGTATGTGGTTTTTGCTTTCACATTTGTGAACCAAGTTTTCTTTCCTACATATCTATCATGAAACGAAATAAAAATACTGGAGAAATCCAGAGAAAATTTGAGAAAACAGAGCAGTTATCATTTCCATGACAGGAAGACAAATTGCTGGCAGGTTAGAGAGCAGGCTTTTAATACGTTCTTTTATGAGGGTTCGTTTGTTGTTGAATTTATATTAGAAACATTATTTCGGAAACTACTGTGTAGAAAAATAAAGCTTTGCAACTATTATAGATTGTTTCATTGCTCAAAGAATATGGACAAACTGCCATTTTCCCATCTCTTAAGACAGCCATACATTTGTTAATCATTATTTCCCTCATTCCATGACAGAGGGTTAAAGATTAACTCAACAATATTTTGAAATATTGCAGCTTAAGGCTGGAGAGAAATTACTACCAAATATTTCAAAAAGGTATCATTTTAACATAATGTTTTAGGGGAATAAAAAATAAAAACCAGAGAGTAATTTAAAAAAAAAATATAGTGGAAGATTCATTATTCCTTTTCAGGAAGAACGGCAGACAGTATTCATAGCTATTTGCCTCAACTTTTTAAATAATTATAGAAAGTCTATTATTCAAAAGGATAATAAAATAAGAAATTCTATCATCAAGCATACTTATATATTAAGTGGGAAATCCAAAAATTATTTTTAATAGAAACCTGAAAATTTATCCATAACTTTTTTTCTGAGCCTCTATTGCCGTGGGAAACTGAGGCCTAATTAAAATTATAGAGTTGTTTTACATCACCTGCTTTCAGGTTATTATTTTACCTTGACCCATAAATACTCTTTCCTGACCTAAATGGCTAGGTCTTACTGTCTCTTCAAATAGCAAGAGGAAGACAGTCAGAGACCCTCTTGTATCCTGAACTCAGTCTTCAATGAAGATGCTGCTTCACCTTTAAGCTTGAATCCTGACTCAGTTGAGTCTTGCTAATTCTAATTGTGACCCAGAATTAAAGTCATTTCCTCTGGATTTGCTTCTGACCTCTCATTTTTTAGTAGCTCATCTGCAATTCCCCAGTAACACTAATAGTTCACCTATTCACACATCAACTCAGTTATAAAATGATCAGTGTACTTGACCAAAAGCCAAATATTTGAATTATCAGAAAAAGTTTTTGTCAAATAGATAGTTTTTTTTTAAGTCTTTCAAATACTAAAGAGGCAAGTAATTAAAAAAAAGTTAAGCTCCCCATTATTTGACAATATCCTGATATAGGTGAAAACTGCCACTTAATCTATTCAATTCATACCCACATATTCATTGTCTACCGACTATATGATATGAATGGGTTCATATGCTGGATATATACCTGTGAACAAAGTGTCAAAATTTCTGCCTGCATGAATTTCATCTTTTAGTGAGTGAACAAGAAAAGTAATCTTTTGTGCACTTACTTGGTAATGGTGCTTAGTAGGTACAGAGAACTTGTACCAAGAAAGTGGAGTTAAAGAGGGCAAACTTCAAAAAGTAAAACTTGTTCGAAAAAAGATGGCAAACTTCAGTTAATGAGGTGATTGTAATTTTTTAAGGAGTAGTGTCTTTTATGCTCACTACCCTACCACCTTCAGTCTGGCAAATAATTTCTCTCTTGTTTTGGTTTGGGAAAAATTTTATGCTCAAACTTTTCTGAATCTGTTATCTAACGAATGTAATGCATCACTTGAAGAAGTATCTTAAAAATGAATGAAAGAAATTTCAGTCATCTTCATGGTCCAGTCTTCTGTTAAATCTTTTCATTATTTTTCATGCTGTAGAGCCATCCAATAGAGTATAAACCTACCAGAGTAGTATTGAACATTTGGTGATTCAAAATAGTTGGAAAGATAAAGTACTTGAAGAGAATGACAACTATTAAAGCCTATGAAAATTGGTAAACAGGTATTTCAATTGCTAGAATAACAAAAAGTTGCATTCTAGAACATTACAAAAGAAAATCCAAGCTCTTATGTAAATTTGTTCAATTTCTTTTTATAGCATCTACTTCCTAATTTAAAAAAACTTATTTATATACTACTCAAAAACTATTTTCATTCAAGCTCCTAACTGTGATACGAGACAGGCTAGACCTGCTGTGTTGATTCTGGTCATAAGTTTATGGTAAAAGCCTGATGCATTTTTCTCTAGCCATACATTTTCTTATCATATATAACTGGAAAGATTTGTGATCTTTGAGAAATTCACCTCCCACTAATTGGTTCTTTTACTGAGGGCTACTGGCTGCTCTAAAGTTGACTGTACTGTTAGCAATGCATTTTGAGGTCAATGAGTCACTTCATGGGCAGCAGTCATGCAAATACAAAATTGGTGGTGGCTTCCCTAGAGGTAGTTCCTTCTCCCAACTAGAAATACCAGAGATACTGTTATGCTGATTCCAGTCCTTCCAAATAAGGAGATGCAGGTCGGCTTCAAGCAGGGCAGGTCTTCTATAAATGCTATGCAAAGGAGCTGGGAAGGTCCTGCAGGAGCTGCTCTGTATGCAGGCTTTCATAGAGGTGCACCCCTTTCCTTTCTTCGGTGTCCTGAACATAGGTGAATGATTAGAGCAAGAGCTACTGGTCTCTGACTAACATTCTCTTAGGGTTTATAATAAAAACTTCGTGCACTAGTTTCTATCACAGTCCTTGTTTTTTATTGATATATGTTTGTAATACCTAATAATTTCAAGCATAATAATCATTTTGAAGGATTGGTACATATACATATAGCAATTTAATCACTTCTACTTTTCCTTCTACTACCTTCCCTCCCTTCTCTCTCTATCCTAGATCCCCTTCTTATCTCCATAAGAGTTTTTCATGTATTTCTTCTTTAATGTTATGATCTCAAGATGCATCCATTTTCCTACAACTGACTCGAATTCATCCTTCTTTATGGCAGAGTAGTATTCTAATACATACATATACATATACATATACATATACATATACATATACATATACATATACATACATACTAACCTATTTATTTGTTGATGGGCATATAGGATACCTCCAAATTCAGCTACTGTGAATTGTGTCACTGTAAACATGGGTATACACGTATCATATTGATGATATCTTCCAGCAGAGTCAGTGTTTCTGTTTTGAAATGTAGGTCTTTCCTTCATTTTGATTTGGTTTTAAAACAATTTGAAAGATATGATCTAGATTCAGTCTTCTCATAAGTGTAACCACTTTTCCCAGCATCATTTGTTAAAAAGGCTTTTTTTTTCCTCCAACGTGTTTTTGGTTTCTTTGTCAGAAATCAAATAACTGATTGTTAATTTCCTATTAACTTGATTTGAAGTCCTGTAGCATTTTCCTTGTCTTCTTTTGTTGGGTTTTATTGTTTTGTCTTGTTTGATTTTGTTACGTCTGAGGGTATGGGCAGGTAATTTAAATATAACAAGATATAGTATGGTAGCCATTGTCACTTTCTTATTATACTGTTTTGAAATCTTGTATTATTTTCAAAGTTTTATTTTGATTTGTTTGATTTTATTATGTCTGAAGGTATGGACAGGTATTTTGAAGATAACAAGAGGCATTATGGTAGCCATTGTTGATTTCCTATTATCTTGTTTTGAAATCCTGTATCACAGTCATTGTTTTCTGTTTTATCTTTTTTGGTCTTGTTCTCTTTAAAATTAAAAAACAAAACAAACAACAACAAAAGTCAAATGGCTGAAAGTACCTGAGGTTATTTCTGTATTCTCAATTCTATTTTATTGGTCAACATTTCTGTTTTTGTGCCTGTGTTGCAGGAAAATTCCCAAGTCAAACCAAAAGGAAGACTCTTCACATGGGGAAGATAAGAAGGCAGAATTTAATCTTTATGCCAGCAGACTGTGGCAGAATAGTTCCTCAAAGGCAACAGCCCTAAATTTAGAAAGAGTTTAGTTTGCATAGCAATTAAAAGTGGGAAGTACAAAGTAAGTGACAAAAGCTACATAATTGGTTACATATATTGAGTTATACATTGGATTTGTTAAAACAAAGGAACTGATTATCATAATAGAGAAACACACCTGGAACGAGGGAAGGAGCACTATCAGAGTGAGTATAGTTCAAGGCATTACTATAATATAGAAACACTCCAGGGAGGGGCCCTTCCAGGGTGAGTATAGTTAAAGGCATTTCTGACCAGCCTAAGATGCCTTCAGGTACAGATGATTACTCTGACTCAGAGCTCATCAGAAGTAAACAGCTGGGCTTCAGACACTGTCAAGTTCGACTGGATTCAGCAGAATTGTCAGAACAGAAACTTGGTCAGAGACCTCTAATTGATCATGAAATACCTATAAGTTTGCTATTTTACAAACATGTTTTTATGTTATAATTGTGCCCTAACATCAGTACTATACAGTTTTTAACACTGCAGCTTGATAGTATGACTTGAGGCCTGGAATTGTAATTCATCTTGTTGCTCAGCATAGAAACAAAGAAAGAAATAAAAGGGATATGAATAGAAGTCAAAATATCCATAATCACAGATGATAAACTCTTTTAAACAGAAGTCCCAAAAACACTCTACTAAAAGACTATTAGTCCAAATAGGTTCAGTAAGGTGGCAGGATATCAAGTTAACACAAAAACCAATAGTGTTACTATACATGAATAGCAAACTTGCTGAGAAAAAAAGTCAAGGAAACAATCTCATTCATAATAGCATCAAAAACATTAAATACTTGAGAATCAATCTAACCAAAGAAGTGAAGGACCTCTAAATAAAAGTTACAGAACTCTGAAAAAGCGAACCGAAGAGAATTTTAGAAAATGGAAAGAGGTCTTCTAGTCCTGAATAGGCAGAACCTATGTTGTCAAACTAGCCAACTCCCCAAAATGAAAAATGTAACACAATTCCAGGAGAAATGCTATGAGCACTTTTCACAGAACAGGAGAAAACACTCTTGAAATTCATACGCAACAAAACAAGGCAAGTCAGAATTTTTAATGCACTTTGAAATATGAGAAGCCCCATCTGGAAAACCTCACCCTTTAAGAATCACTGCCATTGATCATGAGGTTCTTGGGCACTGATATTATCTTATAAATGATTGTACAATGGTGTTTGGCCCTTAGTGGAAACTTTATGAATATTTGTTCTTTTGTGAATAATGGAGAAATATCTGCTGAGCTGAGGTTTTAAAGAAGTATTGCTGTGCAAAGCTTGCCAAATCAAGCTAGATGAATGCATCTGACTTGCCATTCACATGTCTCCAATTGGCTTGGGATTCCTCTCAGCCATCACAGCTTTGGTGTTATCTACAGGGCAGTCTCTGTTAAAGAAAAGGTTCTTTGCAGAACCTGGCTACTGTGGTGCTGAGATCACCCTGTTTATCTATATGTTTCTTATGCTGAGGGAGAGAGCTTCAAGAGTCTCCACTACAAAGCTTGCTATTCCTGTCTCTAAACTGCTAGACAGTAAAAATCATAGAATGGGGTGACTGTAAAGAAAATCAGGGATACTCTGCATTTGTTTGAAATTTATAGTGCCTGTTTTCCAAGATAAACAACAGCTTCACACTCTTTTCTCTGAAAATGCTCAAGTGTAGCCTGTAATAAACAAATGAAATTAACTTAGAGCAGGTTGGAGGAAAGGTAATAATTTCATTCAGTATAGAAGTATAGGAAGCAATGTTAACTTTTGAGCCACACTGTACCTTATGTTGAATTTTACCAGCCTTACTAAGCATCAGTCAGCTGCACATGAGATTATAGTATTCCTTTCCCAAAGCACCTCTTCAGACTGGATTCCAGAAGTGAGACTGACCTCAATTACTTCACTTCCTAACTTCTGTTCCTCCTTGTTTTATCTCTGACTTCAAGCCTTGCTCTCAAAACTGATGTGCTAGTGCAGCTATAAACCTCTAACTATAGAGCCAATGGGAGAGAGGAGAGCTTCACTTTAGGATAATCCTTGCATCACATGGGATGTTGCTGCTCCTTTGAAAATACCCCTGGACATGGAAGTGTGAAGGGGGATCAATCAGGGCATGTGTGGAATGCTGTGAGACATTGCTCCCATGAGGCTTTGATATCAGAGATGAGTGATGCACTGTGAATATGTGCATCAAAATCTTTATTAGTGGATGTTAATTATTGTATTGCATACTGTATTGGGTTGCATTCTGACACTTTCATATGTGCATGTAAAATATTTTGATCTCTCTGCAACTTACTGAGCACTCTGTAGTAGGTATTAGTCTATGGTACCAACATTAATTCATGCATTTAATCTTTGTAATACTATTTTGAGGTAAGTAGTCTAAATTTTGTCCTTTTACAAATGAGGAAACTGGGACATTTAGAAGTTAAGAAACCTACACATGGTTATCCAGGGGGTATTGAGACTGCAACCCAAGCAGTCTGACTCTAGAATCATATTCTTAACTTCATGTTACAGAGGATCATGCAGCTGAAATATCCTTTATCAGATGCACGTCCTGTGAATACTGTAATCCAGTTTTGACTTGTGCTATCATCCTCCCAAAACAAGCTTTCAAAGAATAATAGTTTTTAATTTTGATGAAATCCAACTTATCAGTGTTTTGTTTCTATGGATATATATTATTTTGTATGCATTTTGTTTTTTATTTTTAGTGTCATTTCTAAGATTTTTTTTTTTTTAATTGCAATGTTTTAGGTTGCAAAATCAGGTCGACGATCCTCTTTGAGTTCATTGTTTATATGGTGAGTATTCACTAAAGCTTATGTTAACTTTATCAGAATATGAATTTTCAGCTGTTTAAGCATTATTTATTTAAAAAGTGTCAATTTTCTATAGCACTTGGTCAAAATTATTCCTCCATATATAAGTGACCATACCTCCATACTCTGTCCTGTTCCACTGATTTGTTTGGACATTTCAATGTCAGTGCCTCACTGTCTTTTTTGCTTTTAATCTGTAGCTTTATAGTAAGTCTTGGAATCAAGTCTTTCAATTTTGCCCTTTTTCAAAGTTGTTTTGATTACTTTAGATCCATTGCATTTGATACCAATACTACAAGCTGAGGAAATTAACTTAAGACCTTCTTTTTTTTCTAGTACAGCTGTTTGGTCTCTATGTGTTATTTTATTACAAATATATTATTTTTTTGGTACATGTTTATAGCACATTATGGGTACAGTCCTCATGGGGAGTTGGCACACATACATGCTGCTTCTCAACTCCTTTTCTTAACCCCCCCATCAAGCCCTCCCCTCTCCTTTCTCCAACTTGCTGCACCTATTGGACCCTTCAGTAGTACATGATAATCACGTTCCCTAAAGCTCCTTTCTCTCCTATCCATTCCCTCTCTCTCTGTCTTTCAGTTCCTGGTCCATATGCTGGAGATCCACCTCACTGTTTCCTACTTTCTGTTCTTTATTTTACACCTTATTTGCACTTTGGGGTTCTCATTTAAGAGAAACAATGTG
The DNA here is from genome assembly GCA_004027295.1 of Dolichotis patagonum. Taxonomy (NCBI): domain Eukaryota; kingdom Metazoa; phylum Chordata; class Mammalia; order Rodentia; family Caviidae; genus Dolichotis; species Dolichotis patagonum. The sequence continues at coordinate 18,176 of PVJX010023763.1, read as the reverse complement.
ATGTAAGAACTGTTTTAGCTGCATCTCAGAAGTTGTGATAAATTTTGCTTACATTTTCATTCAGTTAAAAACATTTCATAATTTTTGTTTTGATCTCTTTTTTGAGCCACTGGGACATGTTTCAGTGCATTGCTTAACAGCATGCATGACACTTTCACAATGTATTTCCCAAATGCACATAAAACACTTTTTTTCTATGGATGTAGTCACCAAACTCAAGGATGAAACTTTTCTCAAAGGCTTCTCAAGTCACACACCAGAGACAATACTTGCATTTGACTAAACCCTTGACTAAACTCATTCACCTTTATGCTAGTCTTGCCAAGTTCTGTTCTCACATATGGACTTACTCTCACTATGGAAACAGGAATCTTTGCGGTTCAGGATGGTATTCTATGATCACTGGGCCCCTCCCTGGTCTGCATGACTAGGCTGAGAGTCATGTTCACTCAGCTCCTGTTCTCTCTGCCTCATTCCACTGCTTGTACTTCCTATATAAGGAGAACTTTCTGTCTCCTTTTTTTCTTCGCCATGTTTGACTCTCTTAGGTCATTGATGAAATGTAGATTTTTTTTTTCCTTTGTAAGAGTATGAATGTTTTCCAGTTATGGAATATAGATATAATCTATTACTTTATTAAAACAGTGGTCACATATCCAGTTTCAAATGAAATTATTTTATTTAAAGAAAAAAAGCAAGACAGAAAAAAGGATAGAAATAATACAGAATTTCAAAAAAATAACAATAAATTACACAGTTCTCTTAGAAGTAGATGTTCAAGTTATAAAAACAAAGCATAAAAAGTGAACAATCAAATAAATGAAATATTCTTATGTTTACTGGCTTGATAAATTAAAAAATTGCCATATTTAAATTAAGTCATATTATATACGTGATAATACTGTATTTATATAAATAGCACAATCATATATAAACCAAATAATTTTGGTTTTTAAAACATTTCATAAATATTGTCTAGAGTTTTAACTATAAATTTATATTTAAGGTCTATCTGATATTATTATGGAAGTCATTTAGAAATCTCTGTAGCTCCTAATAATTTGTTAGGTTAAGAATTGATGCAGATAGTCTTTTCGGGGTATACATGTGTGTGTATATGTGTATGTATATGCATACATACACATTTATACATGTGTATGTATATCTGTGTATACCTGTGACTGAAAATGTGTGTGTGTGTGTGTGTGTGTGTGTAAGGACAGAGAATGGGGAGAACATTTTTATAAAAATCTTTCTCCTCCATTTGGTATCAATTCAACACTAATAAAGAGGAATAGACAAAAAGAATACCGAGAACTTCTTGTTAGTCGTAACAGAACACCTGGATAAAGACAAAAGCATAAACTCAAAACTCTTTCTGCCCTGCCTTTATCTTTACAGTTGCCAGTTGAGTGTGGCTTGTTAATAGTTTCAGAAATGTCATGAGTGCAAAACCAAATGAAGTTTTTAAAAATTGAAAAGCATTTACTGCTAAGTTTCTTGAAAGAATTAATTTTACAACTAAGTGTACTCTCAGGAACAGACACAGATATTTAATTCAACCACTAAACAGTCATTTGCTTTCTTTGTCAACAACATCCCTTTCCTTATGGGTAGACTTTTGCATGCCAATCAATAAGTATGATTTATCTCATTTATCCCACACAACTACTCTTGCTGTAGGTGTTTTACCTCCATCGACAGATGTGGAATATAGGTTGCTTTAGGCGTCCAAGCAGGACAGTGGTAGAACTATAATCCAGATTTATCTGACTTCACAGCCCACACTTTCCCATTCCTACAGTGCTGCCTCAGTCTCTCTTGGATTTTTTCCTTTCTATTCTGTTTACCTTGTGAGTCATAAACCCGATGACCTGATCTATATATTGTTCCCTCATAAGTGCTTCAATACTATGAAGCAATATTTCCAGCAAATTAAAGAGTCATTATTGACAATTGTAGTTCAACTTTTCCTCGTTGGAGTTCATAGGAGAATGAGTGAATCTTGTTTCTGTCACACAGGAAGCTCTCAAATAACCCCTTAACCGTGCTGACTGTTCATTTCTGTATTTAGCTCATTAGTCTGTGTCAGGCAGGACTCTGCCTGTTGTTCAAACATATTCCACATTCAGACACTCCGTGTTGAGGATGATGTTTTTTCATTATCTAAATAGAACTAGGGAATAAATAAATAAACAAATAGAACTGAGGAAAGACTTACCAGACATTCGGGGCCTGTCTGAGAAGAGTTGAGAATTGGGGACCCTAGAACATGTTTTTTCACTCTTATGTTTATCTTGGTTTCTTTAGAAATCTGAAAAGAATCCAGCTTAATTTGTAGCTTGGTGATGCCATTCATAAATATGAATGTCTATTTCATTTTATTTTAATTTGACATTATTGTATTGTGCAACTAACAAAGTATTGGACAAAATTAATATCCTGGACATCATAAGGTTTAAAGGGGAAAAAGAATTGAAGAAACATACTTTCTTTTTCTTCAAACATTTGTAATACTATGAGAACTTGTTGAATAGATTTTTAAACTGGATAATCAAGATTATTTATAAGAAAGCACAGGTGAAAAAAATGACGTAGCAGAGTTTTCTGTTAAAATATGTGTATCATTTCCAGACTGACATAGCAAAGACAATCCTAAAGTGCTCTTCTAATGACATATTTGAAAGAAACCAAGACTCATCCTTGGTTATTTGAACAAAATAAAATAATTCAGATAATGCATTTGGAACAGTAGTTGCATGAAAATATTAACTTAAAATTTACTTCCCCACTCTTTTATCAAGTGAACTATAGCATGCTATTGCACACATTGTGTTTATAGTAATTTTTTATTAAGTATAAATGAAATCAGCAGCTCTGGTCATATTGTATCAGATTATATTATAAATATTTAAAGTCTCCCTATCCAAATCTTTCAAGGCAAAACTTAGCATGTCACCTGCTCACCTAAATGTCAAGTTAAACTTATAACAATGATTTATCCAAACTGTACAAACTCTTGGGAGATAATATTTTACTTCAGTTTAATGTTATGCTACCCCCCAAAGCATTAAAGGTAGGTTCCTAATGAACATGAAGAGCTATAGAAGCAAATCAAAACCTAAATAGGGGAATTTCAGTGTCAGATATGTTTTCAATTAATGTTTTTCTATCTTTCCCAGACTTTGGCAAAACTCCTCTGGTTCATTGTCATTAGATAGATAATGGCTCAGAGATTCCAGTGTCTCAGAGGAAGGGATGTATAACCTCATCCAAGAAGTAATTAGAAGAAGACAAAAGTGAGTGAGTTTTATTATGGTGTTCAGTGTCAAACTTCATACAGCCTGGGATTCCTTTCATTTTTTATAAGCACCACTTTCATCTAAGAATATCTCAAAGGTACTCTTTTTGGGTCTGTGGTGCTCTTTGCCTTTCCACATCTTATCAAAGTTAAAAGTCTGAATACTAGAGATGTTTTTGCATGTTGCCATTTCCAGAGCATAGAACTAGACTTTATCTTACAGTAGTATTTTAAAAGCTAGATATGTATGTTTTAGTTATATTGTTAGGAACAACTTTTCCTTTAAGTATTCAAAATTATTTTAACTTTTTACTACATGAAACAAGCCAAACATACTCTTTTTGTGCCAAGTTGTGTATCTATCTAAGAAACTCAGAGAAAAATCAATTTAAGGCTTTATATAATTAATTTTAAAAGTCTCTATTTTAGTTGAGTAACTTGTCTTCCTAATATTATTTTTGGGATAAAAACAATAGAAGAGTACGGATAGAAGCAACTAATTACTGCTCAGAAATTTCTTGACAAACACTGATTTTCTGAAATCAAGGCTTTGGGAATATAAAGATTGGTTTTTTTTCCCTCAGGCCACTCACAGTGTAAAACAATACTACCATTGATTTCTTTACTTTTAGGACAGTTCTTTATTTCTGCACCTATTGAGAGTAAGGCACTCTCCTCAGACCCAGAGATATATGAATGAACCACAGGAGCCTGACTATCTCTTTTTTGGAGTACAACTACCAGTGAGAGACATAAACATTCATCAAGTTACCAAGGAATTAATAACAATAATGCTACAGTATTATAATTATAGCAATATACTTAATAAAATTTACATGAATATGGTTTTTTCTGTCACACTTAGAACATCTTTTTGGCTAGGTATGGTGATACATGCCTGTCATTCCAGTGCTTACGAGGCTGAGGCAGGAGGATCACAATAAATTCAAGACCAGCATAGGCTACACAGTGAATTGAAGGTCAGTCTGAACGACATAATGAGACTCTGTCTCAAAAACAAACAAACAGAATCTTTTTGTACTATGCATAGCCTTCTCCTTCAGATGATGTGAGGTGATGTGAGGCCTTACAGTATCTAGTGATGAGATGAAGTGAGGTAAATATCATAGGCAGTGTGGTACACTTCTGATATTCTTATGTAACATAAGAGGCATAAAGGGCTGACTCCATGCTGTACTGACGCAGGATGACTTTGTGGCAGAGAGGAGAGGGTGGAAACCGGCAGTTCAGCCGCGAAAAGGGTAGGTTAATACAGGGGCTGAGAGTAGGAATGGAAGAATGAGGGATTGAACTAAGGTAAACATTACTGGTTATTGTTTTAATGGAAGAGGTTTATGTCATAGAGCCAAATAATAGAATCAGTTGAAATTTACACTGTACAAAAAGAGCAAAAGAAATAATATCAACAATTGATAGCTTATGAGAGAGTGAAAAATGGTGAGATGAAAGGAGATGGACCACACATAGATTGAGCATATTTTCCACTGGAAGAAAAACCCAGGAAAATTGTAGGGGTTCAGTGTATTTAATATTAAGAAACTATCTAACATTTAGAAATGTTTATCTAAACTAAGAGGCAAATTCATATGCTAAATATTAGGAAGAGTAAGAGTGTTTAAAACTTTGTAGACAGAAAAGAATATTTAGTCACTGTGGATCAGATTGAGCAACTGAAGGATATTTAAAGAAATTCTAATGGTTTGTTTAATTTTTAAAGTAAACAGTGTAAGGTGCATGCCATGGTTTCTCAGCGGAAAAAATTTACATGGGGACATGGAAAAAGAAGTAACTAGGCTAAAAGGGCAGAGAGTGAGGAGGTGTTAGAGAAGAGGAAGCCATTGTGCCCATCTGACTGTGCGGAGTGGAGAGGATTTCCCGCCGCAGTGGTGAGGATGGGGATGTCTTCTTAGTATACAGGCGTATAAAAGGAGGAGACAAAGGTCTATTATTTAGTCTTCACTGTTCCTTTAAGTTTCAATTGTTGTTTTCCAGTGGAAAAGAAGGGCTAAAAATGAATTCATCAAAGGGAAAAATCACTGATGGTTGTGATAGTGGAAGAGGCTCCAGACAAAGGGCACTAGATATATGTGAAAGGAGCAGGTGTGAGGTCTCCCGAAGTGGAAGTGTGAGAGAGACAGAGAGAGAGAGACAGAGAAAGAGAGAGAGAGAGAGAACCCAAGGAAAAGACATAGTGTCTGCTTTAGCCCTCAGTCTTTCTTTAGGTCCCCCATGATGTTTTAAAAATTGAGTTTATATGCCCACGAATTATTTGCATTCTTGCCATCATCTTACCAATAGGTAATTGAGATTGCTAATCTTGCTACAGAGGCTACCATGTTTATATTTTATCATAAATGCTTTCCAAGGGCTTTATTTCCTTGGCTATAACATCAGCTCAGAAATATCCTCTCATCTATAAAACATGGGCGGGGCTGCTCTTCTACACTCACAGCACCAGATAGGCATTGTGAGCCATCCGTGTCAAAGACAGTACAAAATGCTATGGGATTCAACAGCAGGGGCCATGGTTAATGACGGTCTGTGGGAAAGAGGGAGAGGTGAGCACTGGAGCTGGGGTGGGGCCAAGGACAGCACAATGAGATGGGCAGGGGGCAGGGGGACTCTGCTGTGGTCTCAGCCTTTAAGGGATAAATCTATTTCCTAAAAATTTCTTTAAAATTTTAAAGTCTAAGAAATGTTTTTATGAATTCCATAATAAAACTCCTAATATACATCATCAATGTGTTTTCTAGATGTAACATCTTCATCTAGGAGACAGATATAGCCATCATTAAGGATTTCCCAGAATATGGGCAACATTACTCTGGGTTTTTAATGTTTTTATTGGTTTGCAGTTTTATAAGGGTAATCAGAACACTGTTCTTTGTTTTAATTTTGGTATAGAATTAAATTAATAATTTAAAAGATTATTCTGCATTCTGACATAATGACCTTTCTCTTTGTTTTGTGGTTAAATGTCATTAATTTTGGAAATAATAGTGATCAGTTGTGAAGTTTTCCGAGATTTTGTTTTCTTATTTGTGATTTCCACATTTAACATCGATTGTTTTTCTACTGTCATTTTTAAGAACTTTGGGAATCTGGGAAATTACAGTTGTCACAAAGAGACTTTACAGAGGACTGAAGTCAAGGCAGTTTTGAGCTATCATCAGCACACACACTGAGGTCGCTATCTGGGGACTCTCGGTTGGAGAAGCTCCTTGTGTTTGGGTACATGACTATTCAGATGTATAACATCCAGTTGAAAATAATGAAGTTGATTCCTGGCAAGACTCAGAAGGCCTTCTTTTTGAGAGGGCTAAGAGCCAGATGCAACTACAAAGCCTGTGTTCGTTCACCTCTTCCTACAGGAAACAAAACAGGATGATAAGAGCCACATAGGGCCACTCAGCATCAATAGCTTTGCCAGATAACATACTACCTCTTACTTTTCCATTCTCTACCAATCATTGGCAAGAATATTTTATAAGGGTAACTCCTTTATCACATGGGCATTACTACTGCTCTGCGCTTGTCCTAACTGATATGGTAGGAGTCGTGGGCACATACTTAAATTCCTAAGATCCAAGATAGAGCTCTTATTTTTCTCTATGGTTGGTGACTTGGTCTTTAAAACTGCTTAGGAAAATTACTAATCTCTATTGGAATGAAGAAATGAAGTCAGATTGTCAGGATTTGGAGCAGGTGTCAGAGGCAGCTCAGGAGAATCTTGCAGAAAATAATGGGTAATGAGAAGTCTTTTGCTGTAATTAAAATTGAAGGCATCAGATTTGCATGACCAATAATTACTCTTGTGCTACTCTAACTCAAGGGAATAGTGGAGGCAGATTCTAACATAGAGTTCGTGAGGGCGAGGTGGGCCTTTTGTTGTTGTTGTTATTATAAAATAAACACGTACATAAAAATGGACTGTTCTTTGATTACTACTTTTACACGGCTTATGGTTTTGTCTTACCCTGCTTCTAGTATCATTTCATTAAACTCTTCTAATTCTTAAACCAACACATCAACATACATTCCTTAAGAAGATTATGGAAAATGTATCTCTTGGTGGCTTTCTGAGAAGGACCCAACTTATTCTTCTAGAATGTACCTATGTCCACGTCCTAGTTCATTTTCACCCATATGTTTTTATAAAAAAGGACGAGATTCTGGCTTAATCCATAACCTTTAAGAAAATACAATTATCTGATGAAATACAAATTAAACATTCTTTGGTTTTAGGGTTTTCTTCTGCTTCAAAATATTCATAATCACTTGATCATCATCAATTAATTAATTATCAAATAACAATGTGTAGAAATCATCAACTAACATTTATTTAGCGTTTGCTGTGGACTAAAATGGTGCTGAGCTTGTTCAAATGTATGTTATCAGTGGGCAGGTGGATCGCATATCTACAGTGTGATGTAACATTTAAGGCAATATCTGCTAAGGAGACTTTCAGGGAGTGCAGTGTAGAGGATGTAAAGTCATAAACACCTGGTTTGAATTCTCAGTTCCTCATGTCTTATGTTGGAAAGCTTACTCTCCCCAATCCTCATTTTTCCCCTTTAAATTAAGGACGATATTACTTGTATTGGAGAGTCGCAGCAAGAATATATGAGCATATATAGTATCTGATTCTTGGAACATGGTAAGACTAAAATAATCTGAAAGTTCTGATTACCTTAAAAAAGAAAACCAGAAAAAATGGAGTAGGACATTTCAATGAGTGGAGGGGGTAAAGGGATGGAGTAAGATTGTGATAAACCAGATTTTGAGTGAAACATGATATTTCTATGAGAGAAGAGAGGAAAGAAGTTGCAGAGAGTAGATTATATGTAGGATTAGAGATAAAAGAAAAACTATTTTTTGTTGAGAACCGCGTATGATTTAGACTTTACATATTCTTATGTGATCTTTATTGTACATAAGCAATAGAAGGAACACTAGCATTAATTTCTCAGGGGAGAAGTCGAGATGAGTGACTAAAAATGTTTCTTAAAAGGCTGGAGGATTTAGCTCAGCAGCATAAGCACCTGCCTTGCAGGCGAGCGGTCATGAGTTCAATCCCTGGTACCAAAGGAAAAAAAATGTTTCCTAGAAGGACAGAGATTTGAGCTGGATTTGAACCAACTCTCTCAGGGCCCTGGGGTCATGTGATTTCACCTGATTCAGGATAACTTCATGGGCATTCACTTGCAGAATGGAATACCATTTTTGCAAGATGTTCAGTCCATTCTAGTTTTGGTTCTAAAATGAAGGCTGTTTCCACTCCCTCAGAGAGGGGCAAGTCTCAGCTTGTCCTGAGAGTATCTCATCTGAATGTCACTGTAACTATCGTCATGCTGCAGGGCAGGGAACCTGAGTCAAACGTGCACTAGACCCTCCGCTGAGGTTTGCCCAGTCACGGCCCACAGAGCACTGGCCTTGGCACGCCTGAAGGCAAGTAAGCTTCTGTGCCTGTGCCTTCATGCGTCCATATAGAAGACAGTGGAATCCAGCTAGAAGAGAAATGAGACCTAACAACAAATTTGAGACTTAGAGAAGAAAGAGGCACATGCTCACTTAGCATTGTTCAGCACATTTGTGGTTTCATGCATATGTTCTCCCTGGACTCTTGCTAGAGGCTTGTGAGGTACATATTTTCATCAGTGTTTGTACAGGTAGCACACAGAGGCTTCTTCCCTATCAGACAAGAAGTTCTGGACTTTGGATTTATACCTGTGGTGTGATTAAATGTCAAAGATTCAATTAGCACCAACATTAGGGTTAAGGAAAATGGGTAGGTGTTGAAAATCAGCAAAGAATTTGAATCAATTGTGATAAACTGTTTTCCTCAGTTTCTGTCCTCAAGATACTATTCTGTTATTTTCTATTTGGCATTAATGTGATAGAAAATATCATGAAGTGTTCTTTCAAATAGTTTTTCCTCTTTTCATCTTAAAGACAAAAATATTGGCCAAGGTTGATAATAAATTATATACTGGATTTGGTTTCTGGTCATAGCACAAATGGATATCTTGATCAATGGAAAAATATAGCTGTGAATGAGCCACAATCTATAACCACTGCTAAACTCTTTGGGAAATAAGAGGTAAAAGCCACTCTGTTCAAGACTTCCAGAACTGCTTTAAAAAAGTGGCAAGAATGATGAAATAGGAGTGCTAGAAGTGAGGGAGAGTATTTTAAATATACATTAATGGTAATCTGTTTTTTTTTCTTTCAATGTATTTTTAAAATATAGACATTCACTGTATTTTTCAATCATACTTCATATCTATCTCAAAATTTACATGGTATTTTCTCTCTTTGATGTCTATTCTGTAGTTTGTATTTGAAATGCCATCAAAGGCCCAAGTGTTATATGCTTGCTCAGTAGCCTATGGTACAGGCAAGTGGTGGGGCCATTTGAAAGGGAAGCCTTGGGCAAGGAAGTTAGGTCAGTGGGAATGAGCTCTTGAAGGAGATATCAGAGACTCCAGGCCCTTCCTCTATCTTTGCTGCCAAGTTTCAGTGAAGTAAACAGGTCTTCCACAATGTATCATCCTCATGGCACACTATGGCACCAAACCAAAAAGCCAAATGAGCCTAAACTGAACCCTCTGAAACTGTAAGCCAAGCCAATATAGTTTTCCACCTTTGAGTTCATGTGTCTCATGTATTTTGTCACAGTGATGGAAAAGTGACTAAGACACTCTGTCTCCAAATTTCTCTCTTACTAAGAGGATACCAGTCATTCGATCAGGACCCACCTTATTCTAATCAACCCATCTTAACTTGACTATGTTTGAAATGTTCTTCTGTGCAAATAGAGTCACATGTAAAAGTTTCTAGTGGGTATGAATTTTAGATAAGTTTTTAGCTACCACACATGAGTAATTCATCAGCATCTAATTTTAAAAGGCCCCATTGATAAGTTATTGTAAGCAATTTAGATCTGTAATAAATGTCAAAATTAGTAAAGTGACACCATAATGTGAGAAATAGATTATATTCATGAAATTAGTACAGTTGGATATGTGGACTGACTGAAAATATTAACAATATAGTTTTCAGCCCTGCACAAACAAAGCATAAAATTTTAGCATGCAACACAATCTATACCTTTACTCTTCTCTGGTCAAACATTCTTATCCTATTTTGATATTAGATTCATGATATAATATTAACCATCATTCAGCATATCACTCTGTGATTTTCAATGAGAATGGCTTAATTTGAACTCTTCACTTGGGGTTTTTCCTATGGCTCTCTGCCTGCCCCACAGTGGTAACACAGCACTGAGACTGACTCAGTGTCTCTGGAATTATCCCCTCATGCATTCCATCAGACCTTCCATTTGCTGGCATTTAGTACATGGTGCCAGGCATCTGTTGATTTGGCTTGGGTTAACCTGAACTTTTGTTGTTTGACTGGGTCTTGTATTTCAGAGGGGATTATTCATGATAAGTCATCAGCTTTGTTGGGCAGTGTGTGTGGTTGTTGGGCGAGAGACAGTTTAACAACTTTAAAAAGAAACCTTCAAATGGGCATGTTATTTGGATTGTTCAAAAGGAATTCTTTTAGAAAAGAAAAGGTCATCTACTTTTTGGTCCTCTGATGCTATTTTTCCTTCATACATTTCAACAAGTAAGCAAAGAAATGAGTGCATAATCTCGTTACTCTTGGTTGGAGCATAGACTGCTGATCTGTAGAGGAGTGAAGCTGTGGCTATGGCAGGCAGGGGTCACTAGGGAAATGAAACCTAAGTGGACTGTGGGACAAATAGAACTTGTCCTTGTAGATCTGCTTTTCTCCTTCTACCCTAATCTCTTATCTCTATTAGTCCTAAAGAAAGGATGGCAGAGGAAAGAACTCAAAGATGGAAAATTCCAGAAAGAAGAATCTCTTTGGGTAGAATAAGAAAGAAAAGACAAAATGCCAACTTTTATCTTAAAAGAGATAATCCTATCAAAGGCTTATTTATGCTATGCAAATTCCTAGTAGGCACGTGCTCAGTTGTTCTATGTTTCCCAAGAATAAATATGCCCAATAATAAATATAAATGATAAACTACTCACCACCATTGGAGAGTCAGGGGTTAAGAGAGGAAAATGGCAGGACTGATTGAGACTTGTAAGAAGCAGTGAAAATATGGCATCTTCACTTTTCCGCACAACCAGCGAGCTACATGGCTTGAACATGAATATTAGTAATAGAGTGAGGAGAAGGTACGTGGAAATGAAAGCGCTTGGAGTAGTGGTGACGGCACAAGTTATTTTAAGAGTTAATGCTGTCAGGTTAATCTACCTGTCATATGTAGGTAGCTAATGTTGTTTCATGGAAGTTTTTCAAGTAGAATGCAATTTTCATGTTTCCAAAACCCTAATTTTGGAATAGGTATCTGATTTCTTTATATCAGCTTTCTGTCTTCCCATGAAAAATGCCTCAAAGATGGACAAGAAAATGTTTAAAACTTTGTTCATAGGTGAATATTCATGTTTTACTTTAAAAAATATGAAGGAAAAAATATATTGCTTTTTTCCTTAAGATATCATTGGTGATTCAATACATGAACCTTCATAAGGAACTTGCTTAGTCACTTAGTGAACATTTAATTAGATCCTGTGGGGCAATATGCACGCAAATAAATATGTGGGAAAAATTAAAATGGAGAAGGATTAAAAGGAGACGCTGATTAAAGGGAGAATAATTTCTATAGCTAAGTATCATTTAAATTTTTTATGTTTGAGAATATACATGCATATATAACTCAAATATTCAAGGCTTAGTAAGCCCTTAGTCCCTGTCTCCACAGCCTTCTTCAACTTTCATTCTCTAGAAGTAATCATTTTGAATAATTTTACACATTTGACACTTGACTCCAATTTATATAATGCATTATATGGCTATTTATTAATTCATTGATTTTGGTTGCAACAGATAAATGTCCTGTAATGGAAGGTAATGATTAAGCTTGCTTAAATATCTCCCTTGACCTCAATACATATTTCTATTTATCTTGTTTTATAACGAAATTAAAATTATGATATTAGGTTGGATCCTATTGAGTCTCTGCATTACTGTGTTGATATAAACATTATTCATGGTCCAGCCATGTAACTGGCTGGTTGTGCAAAAGAGTGAAGATGCAAGGTTTTCACTGCTTCTTACAAATCTCAATCAGTCCTGTCATTTTTCTCTCTTAACCCCCCACTTTCCAAGTGCCTCCTGGTTCCCCAGTTTTTAAGCCAACAGATATTTTGAAGTGCAAATAAGCCTCCTTCGTGACTTCATTCCCTACAGGGTTTCACATCTTCCAGATCATTCCATTGCTTTCCATTTATGTGTAGAAGTCTCTCTCTCTCTCTCTCTCTCTCTCACTCTGTGTGTGTGTGTTTTGTTTCATTTCTATTTGCTCTTGTGATTTTGAGAAGTTTTCATTTACTTACTGACATTTCATATATTTCTGGCGTAAAATATATTTCAATCTTTCATGTTTAATCAAAGTTCCAAATACTCTTAAAGTTTTAGCTAAAGATGCTACCTACCATTATCAATCACTTTTTATAGAGGGATATATCAAGGATGAGAAAAATTCAATAACATACCCTAGGTCATACAAATAGTAAGCGGTGATTCCACAAACTAATAAAAATCCTATTCATTACTTTTTAGTTGCTGTTTTTTTATTGTAAGATGTAGTTCTTGTTGGAATGGTTTATAATTTTCATGGAGAGATAAGACATGTACACAGACATCAGAATATAATACAGTAAATGTCAAGAACAGGAAAAATAAATCCTTGTGCAACAGGAATTCAGGGGGAAAAAGGTTTTCCTTTCTAAAACTCTATTTGGAATTTCAATATACATTTTTCAGGGCTATAGGAAATTACTTCATATATAAATCTTATCTTGATCAGAATTAACTCATATTATTCATGCATGCACTTAGGATTTGACATTATTCTATGAAGTCTTTGGAGTGGAGTGGGCAATTAATTTGTATATGCACATGACAACTGTCATTATGTGATAGTTTAGAAAAAAGTACAAAAGAATTCTAACTGAATATATATCTAGGAGTGCACTAGATATTAAAGACATTCAAGAAAGTATTTTTGCTTACATTTAGTTTTGCCATGGATGACATACAGTCATTGATCTTATTAAATCTGAAGCGAGTGTTTATATATGAGCATCTGTGAATGTGAAGAATGGTTTGCAAATTTATCCGTGTTTGTTCAGACTTGAAGTGATCTTGAATTTTTTCTTTTATCTTGTTAGGGAATTATTACCCACATCAGTCATGCTCTATGGGCCCACAGTGCTAGCTACATAGGGTCTCAGGAGACAGAACTGCATAGTTTTAGGGTCAGCTGTATGTGCTCCATTCCAGGCTGTGACACTGTGCTCTAGATGTGATGTGACTTTGGCAACTTCCACTAAACCACTACCTCAGTTCACTTTGCACTGTGATAAAAATATGTGAGGCTAAATCAGAAAGATATGAGCTTTTACTAAGCTTACAAGTCTAGGCTGAAAGGTCAAGACCAAGCTGCCACATCTAGTTGTATCACAAGTTAGGGCTCATGCAATAGTGCTGAGCAAGTACATGCAAAGACGTTCACATGGCAAGAGAGGTCATCAGAGCTGAGGAAGCTAAACTCACTTTATAACAACAGGCTCTGTCAGTAACCAATCCAGTTTATGAGATCTAACTCCATTACATTAATCCTATCTAGGTCCCTGGTGCACTAATTACTTCCTGCTAAGCCTTACCTCTCAGTACTGTTATATTTTAGACCAAGTCTCTAGAACATGAACAGTCTGGAGATAAACTATATCCACACCATAGGAACTTCTTGGATAATGAGGGAACATAGTGTTGTCATGGAAATTCTTTGAATTAATATATATAGCATATATGATGCACTTAGAGTAATGTCTGAGGCATAGAAAGGATTATATTATCTCACTCCCTTCTAGAAGCTTCCCTCAGATGCAGTCCCTGAGGGCCACATATATTTCCAATACTGTCTGTTTTGTTTACTTTCATTTTGTTTTTTGCTACACCAAAACCTTTTTTAATATGCTCCTTATTTTATTTTGCATCCATTTATTGAGAGTCTAATGTGCATAAGGCACACTGCATAGTGCTCAGAATGCAATGAAGAGCAAAATCAGACACATGATTGCCTTCATGGAATCCTCATCATAGTGGAGTCATAAATCAACTAATTATACAAATAAACCAAGATTACAACTGGGAAAAGTACTGGAAAAGAGAGACACTGTGGATCCTCATTACATTTTAATACATAAGAGTTTAGCACCCAACAGAGCAAAATTGTGTGTTTCTTAAAGAATGCAAGAAGTGCTGCAATGCCAGTGAAGGGAAGGGTTGCTCTGTGCAGAAACTGAGAACATCCTGAGAAGCTAATTAAAACCTTCCCTTTTGATTACACCCTGAGGATGGAAATCACTTCCTCTCTCCTCTCTCCTTGACACAACTTGCTCAAGAGGAATGCAAAGGATGGGTGTGGTCTTCCTCAACGTGAGAGTGAAAGGAAGAAGCATTCCAAAGAGATGACCGCACAGCCAATGCTGCAGCTGCTAATTCCACCTCCACCCTGTGGGACAACTGCTGAGCAATATTTCAAAGACAAAAGCTACTTACAGGAAAGAAGGCAAAATGCATTTAACAGCTTCCTTGACTGGAGCTTTGGAGAAGAGGAGAGCACATTTTTCAGCTGCATTTATGATAGATACATAGGAATCTGTGCCCGGCTCTCATGAATCCCCTACTGTATATTTAAACATGGAGAACACTCAGTTTCTCAGAGTCTTGGCAGAAAACTTGCATGTTAATGCCATTTGAAGGTCTTATTTGTCTATCTCATGTGCACCATTAGTGCCAGTTTACCGGAAAGTTGTAGATGCAAATTATATGCAGAGTTCCCTCTGCAGTTCTTCATTACCAGTCCTTGAAAGGACAACAGCATCCTGCTGAACTTTTTGTTAATTACTAATCTCAGAAAAATACATTTTCCTTCAGCATCCCTTCAGAATTTACATATGAACAGAAAGGGTACCATATACCAAAAAAAAAAAAAACCCAAACTTTTAAATAAGGTAGAATTCAAGAGACCTACTGTGCAACATGGTGACTATGGTTAATAACAATGTATTGTCTATTTAAAAAATGCTGAGAAGGTTCTATGTGTTCTCACTTGCCAAAATGATAAGTATGTGATACATATGTTAATTAGCTCAGTTTAGTCACTCTACAATGTTTTTAAACATCATATTGTGTACCATTAAGTACATAAAATTTTGTCAATAAAAATTATTGCCATTTTCTCTTCATATGCATCTATCTCTTTCTATCTATCTATCTATCTATCTATCTATCTATCTATCTATCTACCTACCGTCTAACTATCTTTCTGATATAGAAACGAGATAGTACCTCCAAATGATGTGAGGGAAATATAACTGCCAATCTGCTAAATGTCTGAATTATCAAGTTTATGTTCCCCCAAATCAAAGGATGAATTCTAAGGAACAATGGAGGTTAAGAGTAAGAAAAATGTATTGAGGAAAGATAGCTTCTGTCTAAGAAAGAGACAGAAGGGGATCCAAAAAGTGGGTTGCCCACAAGCCCACTTCCAAAATGAAGTTTTGTAGAGCAAGTTTATGAGGTATTTATGAAATTCTGAGGTGGATTTAAGGTGAGACAAAACTATGGGCAATCAATAAGATTGCAATTATAGTCACTTAGGTGATATCGATCCAATGGTAAGCAAGTCATGTCACAAGGTGAAACAAAATTATGATCAACCAATAAGATTTCAAGTATAGTTACTTAGGTAATATTGATCCAATGGGGAAGCAAATCACATAGAAAGTGTGCATGGAAAGAATAAGGGCCTTTCCTAGAAAGTATGGTTGAAGGTCTTGGTTCCCTACCCAGGGGATTTTTACCTCTTTAGAATATCAATCATTATTGTTTATTCCTGGGGATGCAGATGTAGTCACTTCATCTTTGTCTTGAGGGCTTCCCTTCAATGAATGAATACCCTTCCATCTACAGTTGTAATGTGTTCTCCTCTTCTGCACTAATTCCTTCAAGAACCTAGCCCTGTCTGACTGGCTATAATATTTCTACATAAATTACCTGTCTATAATATATCTATTTATCATCTAGTGGTCTACCATTCTATATCTTCCTTCAAACCTTTGCTTCTCTGGTGTTTAGTAGGAGGTTCTGTATCTTGCATGTAAAAAAATTAAGGATTTATTTCCTAAGTAACTACTATGAGTTAGTCAGAAATGTCCTAGAACTCATAAAGACTGTAGTGTAGAAATGAAGACAAGTGTGAAACATATAATTAAAAGTATGATGAGTATCAAGAAAGGAAGTATACAGGATATCATAGAATCATATAAAAATAACAATGGTAAAAATGACTAAGATTAATTCTATAGTTCCAAGTGTCTTATATGTTTTCTTAAGTTTAATGCACATATCACATCAGTGAGGTAATGTTCTATCACTTTTCATTTTATAGAATGAGAAAACAGAATCCCAAAAGGAAAGCATTTACTTTCCAAGCTGCTCAGATAGAAAATTTTGGGGCATTTGAACCATGTAGTTTGGCTTCCTCAGCTCTAAGAACCCTAAATATGCTCTCATAAAGAACAGAATTCAACCTGATCTTCCTTGAGAAATTGTACTGAAGTCTAGGATAGCAGTCATAATTAATTCTGAGATGAAGATTATTTTGATATGCCTTTATAAAATAAGCAAAAACAAACATTAATCCATTTAAGAATTAAGCTACATTGAAAATAAAAATAAAATGCCTTTAAAGATAAGATGATAGGATTCTGGAAAAAAGTGGACATTAGGGAAACACTTGGGAAATTCAAATAACAAGGGGGAGTTTTGTTAGCAGTAATACATCAATATTATCTTAATTGTGACAAACATATTAAGGTATCATGCTAGCAATAGGGAAAACATGTGAAGGATTGTTCTGTACCATCTTTGCAACTATTATGAAATTTGAAATTTTACTTAATATGAAAATAGTAAGACAAAATAACATGTTTGTCAGCCATCCAGCCTCCACTATGCCTTTACAAGTTACAAGTTATGCAGCGCTCTGGAGAGAGTTGACCCTTCCTTGCATGGTCTCTCTAACACTTAGGCAGGGCAGGATTGCAGCAGCATCTATCTCCCAGGGTGTTTGTGCTCTTTTGTTTTTAGGCCTCTGTTAATTAGATATGAACTGCTCCACTAGAAGTCTCAAGTGTTTAGGGGCAGGGCTTTGGATGGAAATAGGATCACAATGCAGTATACTTACCTGTGGGTTAATCCATTGATGAATTCACAGTTAAACGTGCTGTTAGGAAATGGGGCCCAGCTGGAAAAGGTGGGTCATGGGGATATGCATTTGGAGAGTGTATCTCTGACTCTTATTTTTCCCTGCCTTTCTGTATCCGGACTGCCATGGGTTGAGCAGCTTCGCTCCACTGTGCTCTCTGGTATGCTGTTTCTGCTTTGAAGCCAGTCGACAGTTATCAGAAACTGTGAGGCAAAATAAAACTCTATCTCCTTAAGTTGTGTATATCAGGTATTTTGTCCAAGCAACAAAAAGCTCTTACCTAATGAGTCTCTTACCTAGCCAGACTAAGAATCCTCTTCTTTTGTGCTATACTATTTTCTGTAATTTGGATACTTATGTGTTCAGCACAATCTTCTTGTCGAATTACTGCCATTGGAAACTGATATTCTTTGTTTTGATTCTATCCAGCCAAATAGTATTAGTTGTGGAATCTCCATGTGGAATGTCCTTAAT
>PVJX010023762.1:0-22551 GCA_004027295.1 Dolichotis patagonum | reverse complement strand
ACCATTAGCTTGTCCAATTCCCTTTTTTTCTAGGTAAAAACAGACTCTTTAGATTACTGTTTCACAATCTATTTTTAACTCTTTTGTACTAATTTGAAGACTTATCAAAAGTAGTTTCCATTTTATATCTTGATATTGAGGATTTGATTATATTCTAGACTAACAGTTTAAACTCATGAAGCACACATTATTTGCCAGGTACTAGAAATTAAAAAATTAAAGTGACAAAATCTCTGCTTCATAAAAATTTCAATCTAGTAGAAAGCAATTAATACAGAAGCCCCCAAATAGTAAAATATTTCTGGAACTGGGTCAAAAATATGTGTAAGAGCTGTTTCTCAGGCAATAGAATATATAGCAGTAGTATGGAAAAGAACTCATACTGGAAAAACAGGATGAGAGTTATATATATATGTGTGTGTGTGCGCACACACTCAGAAAGCAAGTATCAGTCAAATCTATTACTTGACAACCAGATGTCATCAGCAAAAAAGAAAGAAAAAAAAGCAAAAATAATTTGAATATTGAAGCCAGTTGCTGATATGATAGTCAGTGTACATATGCTCATAAAACAAGGATGTGATCACATTTGTATGGGTCCACAGATACTGGAAAAAGAAAGTGTAAATGATTGTTGAGAATATTCAGTATTGCCTATGAAGTCAACAGCATTATTCATGAACCTGGCAAGACTTCATCAACATCACAAAGGAAGAATTTGAAAAATTAATTGAAGGCCAGATAGCAAAGGTAGAACAATAGTTCTTCCCAGCAAATTATATATGATGTGTTATTATATCATACATATGTGTATTACAGAAAACCATATCCATTTTTTTTAGCATGAAAGGAAAGATCTCTCTTTTTTTTTTTAAGGGTAGCAACAATACAGTATTCCAAGGAAAAAAGGAAAAGAACAACAACAAAAAAATCTAAAAAAATTATTGCTTGACAAATTACATACTGACTTCTGGGAAATAGTTGTTCAATTTACAAAGTTAAAGCATGTAAAGTAGACATTCAAACAGTGAGACTGTCAACAGTTCTCCACAATCTGACAAAAACAGCGATATGGACATTCATCTTACCCATGCAAATATACATGCAATTATATCAAAAGGGTAAAATTAAACACAATAACACAGAACAAAGCAGATCACAAGAAAGCAATGTAAGAGACATAAATTTCAAAACTAGACAATCGGAGATATTCACTCTCTATCATATTGACTCTTGTTTTGGTCCAAATAGTTGTCCATATTGTCACATACAGGGAATTCACATGAAACAACGTTGTATGGAATTGATCTGAGCAGGATGAAGAGGGCATTTGAAGTCTTCAAGACCATATCCATTTTTTAAGAGCTTTCCAAGGGTAATTTTGACTGCACATGATCTTTGCTTTATTGCAGACATTAGAACCTGAATCCTTACAATATGACCTCTCTGGAACCAAAACCCAGGGATTGGATTGTGGAATGATAGAAGCAAGGAGGAAAAAGGTCAAAAGCAGTGACCAGACACCAATATTGGAGGAATGGCAGGAACCTGGCAAGAGGGTGTTGGAGGCGCCTAGCAAGGAATAAGAGAAGAACTTCAGAAATCAACAGACAGCAGGAAAGTTGAAAATCATAGAGAAACAAGACAATGCAGAGAAAAGAAAAAAGTAGCCTTGAATGCCAACCTTGACACCTCAGGAGGAGGACCTGACTCCAAAAACAGAAAGTGAGTCCAGAAGGACCAGTAACCCCAGTGATAAACAAGGTTCTGGCAGCCCAAGCCCCAGGACAAACCTACAGTTACTCTGAGCAGCAAATACAGTGTGAGATTTTACTTTGATTGTGACTTCCACTGCATGCCAGGCTAGGTTGGGAAAAGAAATCCAGTGCAGTACTTGCTACATTTAGGAGAAATATAATCAGAAACCAATTTGAGCAGGGATTTATTGTGTCAACACTGAGCTACTCCAGGGAATCAAGTCACAGAACAACTATGCCTCAGGGTCTTGGGGGTCACCCTCCTGCAGTGACTGGGTGGGAGATGTCTCCGGAGATAGTCCTGGAGCGGAGGAGGGCTGGTCACAGGCTCCCTGACAAGAGTAAGCACTGGTGAGCTCAGGCTCTGAGGAACATGGTGGGCCCTCTTTCTGTGGTGAGAACCCAGGCTGGTCCTGTGTGGTTCCTGAGAGGGCTGGGTCTGAAACCCCTGGGATTGAGTCCCATGGATGCATGGCCCCTGTGTTACCTACTTTCAGAACAAAACTCAGTAGTCTGCTTGCTTTACCCACCTGCTGCCATGATCAGTGAACCACTCCTGCTTGGATATTTTCTATGTCCTGAGGGCCTCTGGAGCAAGGAGCACCTGATGAGCCCACAGGCAGTGAAGCTACTTGGGGATAGTAGTGTTTTCGGTATACAGAAGAGCACAAAAAATGCTAAATGTCTCTGAAGTGAGTACATCCCTGAGGCAGGCAACATAACAACTGACTGACCTTACCCAGAAGTAAAGGTTGGACCAGGACTCAGAATCCACATAATAAAAGGTGGGCATGGAAACACGTATTACCCAATTATGTATGGCTCATTGCTCTTTCCCCATATCTGGTATATTCCAGTATTAGAGATCCTGGAAAGAAACTACTCACTCAAACACCTCGATGAGGAAGAATTTTTAGATTCCTTTCTCTTTCTTTCTTTTTTTTTTTTTTTTGTTACATTTTGGAATTTTTTGTTCATTTAATATTTTTTTCTTCTGCTTTTCTTTTTCTTTTTTTGTTACTTTTACCTAAATATATTTATTTAAACATTTTAAAATTGGATTTTTATCTTATTTTTCTCTCCATCTTCCTTTCCTTTCTTTTAAAAATTTATACCTTTTCCATTTCTTCCTTCTCCACTTCTTCCATTTATTATTATTTTTTCATGCAAATAGATTCTCTAGTCTCATTCAACTACTATCAAACCTGCACATCACAGGAAAATAACCTACTTCATTATGCTTTGTATATTCACGACTCTATTTCCCCAATCAGATCAAGCACTTTGGTTACAAAGTCTTTATTTGGTCCACTTTTGTTTGCATCATTACTCCTTGTCCAATGGTTACACATACCAGTTTGCAGTAAAGGGATGCATAATAGAAATGTCTTCTCAAAATATAGATATTCTGATTTTGAGTGTTGAGAAATTAGCAAACATAATTAGGCATATTGATATGCCTAAATAGTTTTTATACTGAAAGAGAAACTCAAAATATTAAAAACAGATACATCTCTCAAATCATTGATACACAAAATATATGAACTATCTTGCCAGGGGTAGAGAATAATGAAGTGCTTTTCTGTATCATCTCACTTTTATAAGTTATTAAAGAAAAACTAATTCATTAAGAATCATGCAACATTCATTTCTCCAAGGCATCATTAGATTTTTGTAGCATGATGATAGTCACATTTCAACACTTTTCTCCTTCCTGAAATCATCGTTTTCCAAATGCTGATATTCTAGGAGACTTACATTTATTGGTATTTTATAATCCCAGTGATATTTTTGGTAAGGATTTAGTGAAGTCTGAAATAGAATTCTACCAAACACTAGCCTATTAGATTCATTTAACAGATGCCCATTCCGAAGTTCTAATTATTTAACTGCAAAACAAGAGACAAAAAAGGATAAAGCTATGCATAAGAAAGGAGGCCTGAATAAAACTTTAGCCAAAAAGCAAGAAAAGAAGTTCAGTGGACTTTTAATGATTAACAAAAAAGAAATACAGAGCAACTAGCATAATTTAAAAAAAAGGACTTTAGTTTTCTATGTTGATATTTAAATCTCAATTCTGAAATGTCTTAGCTGTGTGACACTATTTCTAAGCCTTAATTTTTTGATATGGAGATAAAAATCCTTGTGACGTAGTAGCAATCATTAACCTCTTTGGAAAACAAGCCTTGCTCAGAGCACTTATAACTTACTTGTAGTTATTATAAAATCATCTGACAGAATTTACTTGAAATATTTAGTAACTAGGTATGTGTTTTTACTATATGCTACTAATGCTGAAAGTTTTGTACTTAAAGTTAAAAAAAAAAAGAACCCACAAAACCCAAACCATCTCTCCCTGCAAAGAACTTGCAGTATTATTATAAAACGGGAATCCAGGTGCATGCCTGATACAAGCTGTTTTTTTCAGATCAGCTGTTCAAATTTAGGCTCTACTAATTATTTGCAAGTGATGTTGGATAAGTTGTGTTTCTTCTTTGAGCCTCATAATAATCATGTGCAAAAAGAGCACAGTAACATCATGCGGGGTGATAGAATATTTTAATTTCATAACTTTGGTACAGTAAAAGACCAAGATGGGATAAATCTATTCAAAGTGAGGAGAATGTTTTGAGAGCGATTAAAGGCAATGTGTCTTTTAATGAAATAAAAATTTAAATTTAAATATTCACTGCATCTTATGATCACTTTATACAAACTGTTCAGAGCAATTTTTGTCAAAAATACTAAGTGTGTTTTCATCCAACTTATTCACCGACTTTGGCACTGTGTGATTTTTGGCTCTTCTCTAAGATAAAAGAAATGACCGTAAATGATAAATGCTTACATGAATTCAGGCATCGAGGTAGCCACAACAGCACAACTAAAGGTACAATAAAGGACTTCCACAACTGCCTTGAAGTGGCAAGAATGAGGTGATAAGTGTGTTCAAAAGGAGCGGAAGTATTTTGAGAGAAGTTAAAGACAATGTTTCTTTTACTGTAATAAACATTTTAAAAGTTTTAACATTCACTGTAGTTTTTGTATCTTGTACCTAACCTCATAGGGCTGCTATATAAGATTAAATGAGATAATATATAAAAAGCATTTAGTAGTTTGAGTGAATTGTCATCATAATCTACTACTACTTCTTCATTCAGAGAAAAAAATCATTTGGGGCTTAGAACTTAGGTTTTTGGTTTTCAGAACTAATATGAAAATTTTGTATATAAACTTTATTTCTTTTGTATATAAATCTTTCTTCCAAGATTTTGAAGAAAAAAGTCAGAATGTCACTGGGCATGTAACAGAAGTTCATCAAAAATAAAAAAGCTGCTGTTTTCATGGGATGAGAAGACAACATGGAAATGACAATGCCTTCCTAATTAATCTGTAATCAATGTTGCCATAGGCATAATTACTGGAATTACAAGGTGACCCTGAAATTCATATGAACGAACACATAATCTCTTTATTTTTGTTCTTGGTCTATATGATTTAAATTTCCATCATTAAATATTTTAAAATTTCTTACCATTATCCTGCAAACAAAATAAAACACAATCCTATCCACTCCACATAGCCATGTTAAATCCACTTTAAGATTTCTTAAAACTCTTTTCACCATGGAGGACTTTACTTCTTCACTGAACTTTGAGGACATTTTACTGAGGTTCTGCAGTTCGAAAGTCATTTGCTTTATCTTCCTTGAATCTCTAAAGAGTTTAGAGTTCAATCCTTGCCCTCAAATCCTTCCATTTAGGGTTGTTTTCAGAACATCAACCTCTCGTGTCTATCAGAAGAAGCATCTTTCAATATGTTTACATTCAGTACACTTTTTGCTTGTGAGCTACAGTATGGAAGTTTAAATCTCAAGAGAATCAGAAAAATATGCACAGAACACCACTCCTGGACAGGAAAGTAAAAGAAAGCACCTTCATTTTTTCAACAATTTGCTCTACCACATGCAAGTTAAACCTACCTTTAAGATAAGTTAATTCAGCAGCACTGTTGATGCTCAGTAAGTCAGCTCCTTGACTCTGACATGAAACATAAGCTTCTTTCCAAGAAAGAATTGCCTGCGGATTAAATTGGTAGCAACTTCCAGTCTGCTCATTCTTTTCCCAATTACCTTCACAGCCATTTTCTGGGATAAAAAGGTAAGTTAGTAACCATAAAGTAGGGACATAATGTTTTCTATTGCTTGTAGTGCTTATAAGTACTGCGATTCAAATTGCATACCCCTGCATAAGATATGCCAAAACAGTGGCTGCTATTATACCTGTGTAGACTGTATTTTGATCCTTTGGTTACACAGTGAAATTGAAATCAGAGGACACCAAATGACTCAGGATGATGAAAGCTTCCACTCTGCTTTATCCTGTCAGCTACAATGGCATGTTTTCACTCGTCCCTGCCTGTTCTCTGCTTGAAGGTATAAGTCTCAGAACACTAAGCTAGTGGAAAAGAGGTCTGCTTAAACATGGGGGCCGTTTTCTGGGAGTCTCCCCACAGACTGCAGAGAAACCAAGGTGTGTAGTGTGTAGACATGATGCTTAAAGGCTCAAGATGTACATGTGACCATCTTATTTCAGAATCAAAATTTATTTTTACTTTAATAATTAAATATATAATATTATAGAATTCATATTATGTATACATACATGGTTTATAAACATGCACATACATTATATAATGTATATCATGGATCCTTTAATACATATGCAAAAGTCTATGAAATTTTAGGCAAAGAATCTTCAAACTGTCTCCTGGATGAGTGATATAGGTGTTGAAACAATTGGTTCAGAAACCTCCCAGGTGCTTCCAACAAGAAGAAAAAAACAGTGTAGGCTGTGTTATGGGCATCCTGGGGGATAGAGGTCCTCACAGGGCCTCTTGTAACCAGCTACACAGAGATAGAGTCATAGACCTGGGTTCTTTGAAGGTTCTCTTGTTGAATACCCTCATTTCACAGGGAGAACAAAGGCTTCCAAGTGTTTGAGGCAGAGCTATAATCAGAGCACTGATCTTTTCTGTTGCTCTTCAGAATAGTAAACTTTGCCTCTTCCACCACTTTTCTAGGGTGTAAATGCCAAGACATTGTGACATTTGGTGAAAACAAGATAGGGTGAATTTGTAAGTACACTGCCTATAGGTTCATTGTTCCTACTGAGGTCCTCTACTTATAAATCCAGAAGCTTCTGGTGGGATGGCTGTGCGTTTTCTATGCAACACAACTTCCGTGGTTTTGTAGACTTCAAGTTTGAGAAACTTACATTCTTGCTTCTTCCACGACAAGTAACTTGGGTGGGGGAGGCATGTGAATATATTAACCTCTATCCCACTACTGAGACAAGTCAAAGGCAGCAAGACATTCCAGACAAGCCAGCAAAGTAGAGTGCAGTAAATACATTGGAGAATGAGAATTAGGAATCCTGGTTTTCTGCCAGGGTCCATAAGATGTGGTCTGACCTTCACAGCTCATTCTATCAGCCTGAGTTGGCTGTCTCTCATCTGAGAAATAGGGTTTGCACTAGATAATTCTAAACTCCACTTCCATCTAAAATTGCTGACCCAAACTTATAGTGAGAGTTAAGTGAGATAGTTATATGGTTGATTACATTCTGCTGTTATCAGTAATAGCCAAAGCAAATACTGGCTTTTTATATTTCAGTAGCTTCCAGGTATAGAAACTTTGGTCTCAACCTAGACATGTAATTCTCAAAGTGCAGTCCCCAGACCAACTTCCTAAGCATTACATGGGAATCTAATAAACTATAAATTCTTGGGCTCCACCCCAAGTTTACAGAATAAAAATCTCTAGAGATGGGACTAAAAAAATTTGTGTTCTAACAAACCCTCCAAGATCCCACTGTCCTGAACTTTGAGACTCACTGTTGCAGTGTAAACTCTTCAAGTTGCTCAGAACTCTGCAAGTTGAAGCTCAGATTCCAGAAAGGAGGAGTCAGCACTACTAATACCAGCGGATTTCTACTAGGTGAGTCAGGATAGTTAGCTTTCCATGGCAAGAGTCTCATAGCCAGACTTCCTAGGTTTGTATCCTAGCTCTGATATTTATTAGTTTTGTGACCTAATGTCAGTCATGTAATTCATGTGTGCCTCACCATGCTTATCATGGTACCTACTTTATAGGATTGCTGTGAGGCTGGAAAGAGTTAATAAATATTGAGAGCTTAGAGCAGTGCCTGATACATATAAATATTAACTACTATTATTTGGGTTGGAACTCTCTTTTCTCGTTGCTATAAATTCTTTCAACCTATTTCATATTGAGTAGTATTTCTTAAGTACCTGCTACATGTCACATCTTATGATACCTGTAATTCTCACCTAATTGGCAAGATACTGTGTCACAGTGAGATATCAGATAATGTCACTCCTATGTTGGTCTCTTTTTGTCTATAAAAAGAACAGTGAATTCTGTAGCACACCCTGAATAGTTTGCTTTTATTAAGAAGCAACTAGAAAAAATGTTATGATGAACACACAGGAATGACAGAGAGAACACTGCCATCAGTTCTGAGAGGGTCAAGGGTATGTCTCCTTTCTCTCAGCTTCAGGCCATAAATATACTTAAATTTTGACAATTTTAAAAGCATTTTTTCAATCTGTCTTTTCCCACCATGCTGTTCATCTCTTTTTCTCTCCATGAAAAGCACAAGGTTAATTTCCTTCTGCTCATACTTCTTTTCATTGTAAGTCAGTTTTTTCTCCTACTAGTCTGCTGAAATTGCAATTTCCTAACTGCCAGTGTCCTGAAATTAAAATTTCCTAACTGCTCAGGCCTTTTCCACTTCTTCCTGAGGTATATATGCTATCCAGTTCCTTCTTCCTCTGTGTCTTCCATGACACAAGCCATTTTGGTTTTCCTCTTGATTTGCTTGTGAAAGCGCATGGAAAATAGCATATGATTTCTCTTTCCTTTTCCAAACATATACTCCTTATCTAGGCTATTTGTTACAATCACTTTTGAGTAATCTTGAACTCTTCCCCTCTCTCTTTTGCCTCAAATAAGTGGTATTATCTTCTTTCCAGACATAAAGCTTGCCAACCAATACATACCTGGTTTTAAGCATATGCCCCATTTTTGATCATATTTGTAATTTAAGGTGGTAGCACACCATGGCCCATTATGATCTTCATCAAGAATGCAGTCGTGATGCCATGTCC
Organism: Dolichotis patagonum; assembly: GCA_004027295.1. Lineage (NCBI taxonomy): Eukaryota > Metazoa > Chordata > Mammalia > Rodentia > Caviidae > Dolichotis > Dolichotis patagonum. The sequence continues at coordinate 13,606 of PVJX010023762.1, read as the reverse complement.
CATTAACTAAAAATGGAAATTCACAAGGTGCCCCATAGGAATTCCCATCTCTGGTATATATCTCTGTGGAATGGGAATGAAGTAAAGAAAAGGAGAATTAAAAACTGGGTAATCATTTTCAACTAGTCAATTTCTAAAAAATTTTTTAAAGAATGTGTTCTTTCCTCTTATGAGAACATGGTATTAAATAGGCTTCATGGTGTGGAAAGAACATGGAAGCTGACTGTTTAGGTCTGGACTTGAAGGCTGCTTTCTCCACTAACCCCCATTGACTGTGGGTAAGTTAGTCAACATCTATTTGCCTCAGTTTCTCCATTAGTTGGGGACAATGAAGGTTGTTCATGAGGATCTGGTGAGATAATTCATGCAAAGCTTCTTTCATTTGGTGTGATGCAGTATTAAAATATCCTGGCTTGATCAAGCAAGGATAGATGCACTACTGTACTGTGGGTGGCAGTCTTTCACCAGAAAGGGTATTCTGACAGGTTCACCTTCAGTAACGTGGGGCCAGAAAAATACCTGAGAATCAATAAGGGGATCTATGTGGACATGTGGAACCATCTGAAGAGTAAGAGAGATGGACAAATAGCTCCACTGCTTAAAAGAATTTAGACTGTGGGTTTTAAGGAAGTAAAAGGAAGAGCTGATGGAACCTTGGGTAGATTCTTGGAGAGATTAGGGCAGAGAAATTCAAGTTATAAAAGAAAAACCAGCCTCAGAGAGGCAGTTATGGGCCCAGCTAATGGCCAGAAAAATAGCATAGTTAGCTTTTCATTTAAATCATTTTCTCTGGAGCTCAGAAGTATTGAAAGATGATTCCAATAGAAGATATGCCTGGAAATGCCAGAGGAGTTCTTAATGGTTAATCACTTTCTTGTAAAGGTATTTTTATAGGACAACTATTTCTGTCACCAATATCTCAATTTGTTTAAAATCCTGGTCACTTTCAGATCAAGCAGTAGCTATTATGTAAATCACAGTCATCAAATCCCTTTACCCTTTACTGGTTAAAGACTCCTTCAAAATGTCTCACAGATTTTTAAAAAAAAATTTGTTTAAGGGGCTGGGGATTCAGCTCAGCGGCATAAGCACCTGCTTTGCAAGTGTGCAGGTGGGTTCGATCCCTGGTAACGATAAAGAAATTTTTGTTTAAGACAGTATTTGATTATATATCCTTAATTAGTCTCAAGCCTTCACCTGACTGAAGTGTGAGACCTAATTTAACTGCTTCGAATGTATGATGCAACCATATAACAAAAGACAAGAATAATCTAGATGCTTTTTCTTTGAAAACGGTATCTTACGGATCGAACTCTCAAGGTGTTATTTCCCTATGGTGCATAAATGGCTTTGAACAGGGTACATTTACTAAAGACCATGTTGGCTTTCTGTTTCATTAGGATTGTGCTCATCACATGTTTTATCTCTGACCATATCAAAAAATCCCAAGAACTCATGACTGGTTTCCCTTTTCTGTTACAACACTACGAGGATAGTACCTAAACACAGAAACTGTGACTTGCAGGACTACTGGGATTTTTGCCTCTAAAACCTTTTATCTCTGTAATGGTCTTGTCATATTACATTTCTTTAGCTTGCTCTTTACCATAAACCTGTGAGCTGAGCAGGGAAGATACTAAATTTGCTTGTGAAATCCCCATTTTTGCAGAGTAGTGAAGTAAAATATTATATTTAGTGACTCAGCTGTGAGTGATAGAGATGAGAACTCTCTGATTAGAGTCCTTGATATACAAGGACAGGTTTGGAAACAATGCTTGCATCCTCAGGGTTTTTCTTTTGAAATTTTCATTTTTATTAACACATGTTTGCGGTACATAACGATTACATTCACCATGGGGAACTGGTTCATGTACATACCACATCCTAATTCTTTCTGACTCCTTTCTTCCCTCTTTCCCTCCACAGCATAAAGTTAAATTTCACTGAAAGCTTCAAACTTTGAAGAATGATAAGCAAACAACAACAGCCACAAAGGAAGCAACTGAATGATGCTCATTACTCACTACAAATTTTATTCCCATTCATCCTTGCTACTGTTGGACTTCCGTGGGTTTCCGAGCTTAGTCAGGTTTCAGAGAAGAATCTTCCCAAAATGTACTGATTCAGGTTGATAGAATCTTTGAAACAACAACTTACTATGTAAGGATGAATCTGTAATATGGTGTTTATGTGGAAAAAATTAACTTCTTTAGTAACATGAAAAAATAGCTTTGATGGTCAAAGAGACTGGCAGGTTTCCCGAGCATCGTGCCAGAAGTAGTCAAAATGGTTCTTACTAAATGGTTCTTCCTTCCACCAAAAGCCCAAACCTCTACAAGATTCACCATTCAAAATTTGAAGAGTGATAGTCAAGCTAAGCTCTTTTATGTCAAAATGCATACCCAGGTAGTAATCAAAAGCAGTTCATTTACAAAACTTATGTAACAAAAGCTTTCTCTGAGATGAACATAACTTAGGGTAGGGTTAGGGGAAGAAGAAATCCAGGGCACAATAATTTGGGGGAAAGAAACTCTGGCTTTGATCCCTAGCTTTGCTGTAGCAAGCTGGGTAACTCTGAACTTTACTTTATTGAGACTTGGGTATCTTACTTTCCTTATTTCTATACAGGTACACAAGGGGAACCTGTATCAGGAGTCAGAGAACAGTGGAGAAGGTCCCTAATTTAAGACAGCAGTCCTGAATAGGAAGGGACACACATAAAATTAAAAGGGCAGAATTGCTAATATTTCATAGTTGATTCAACTTGAACAGTGGGAGAAGAAAGCAGAAAAGCTCAAGGCTGTCTTATTTATTTCTGATATGTAGAACTTGGATGATGTCAGTCAGGTAGAGAAGAACAGAGAAGAGGAGGAAGATTTGGCTTTGGCCTCTGTGCACATTAAACCATGAAGTACATCTTGACTAGTCAGAACTATGCAGGCCTTTTAAAAAATTTAACGTTTCAGATATTACATGTGGAAAGGTACAAAACATATTCATATGCCTGTGGGTTGTGCAGGTGCTCAATTTAGTTCTCTTGGGTCATGCTCTGGCTCTTAGCCTTCACTTTGGCTTCTGTGTGAGGCCTGTGGACCCTCTTCTAAGAAAAATTATAGATGCATAAATAAAACACACAGGATAAAAACGAGACAAGTTATATTGAAATGAAGACACTCTGGAGACTGAGGGAGTTTAAGAAAAAAAAGTCCTGCCAAAAAAAATGATGTGTTCTGATCTCTGAACAAATATAATAAATCAAGTTAAATCCAGTTCCAAAACCATTTCGTGGGAATCTATGTTTTCTCTTAGTTGCCATCATAGAGACAGTCATTTATAGCATGAAGTTTAAACGTGGCATTAAGCGGTATCCAGAAAGCAACAACTTTAAATGCAGGAGGAAGCTAGCTAGCAGAAACAGATTTGTCTAATTACTCACAGGCCAAGGATGGAAGACAAGGAACACTCCAACTCTAATATTTTTCAGTTAACAGTGGGACCAGATAGTCTCAGATTTTCTGGCTTTTCCCCCAGAAGTAGAAAGAGGTTTCTCTAGCAGAAAAACTCTTATAGATAATGAGCAGAAGCTGTTATCCTGAATCTACAGCCAAACTTAGCTAACATGAGCTTTAAAGGAAGAGGAAAACATCTGTAAGCTACATAAGTTTTTAAAGAGAAGAGTTAGGTAATAGAACTCAAGATAATTAAATATGTCAACATTTGATGTAACTTAGAAAAACAATGAAAAAAGATTTGCTTGCTTGACAGCTAATTACTTTAGTGGTCTAAAAATACATCTACTTATTCTTTTTAAACTTGAAAATTGAAACCTGGTCCCTAGACTCAGAGCAAAGGGTATGGTAATACTGATACTTGTTTTTGGGAGCAATCAAGAAAAATTCCACTCTTTAACTGTTGAATCATAAATACAAACATCGACATGTGATAACCATGCAAAAATGAAAATAATACACCTGACAGTAACCTTTAAAATACTCCAATTATATCAAAACAGTTAGACAAAGAAGAATAAATTTATTTTTATTTCTTCTTTTTAAACTTAGGATAAGATCAGTATTATTAGATCATTTGTCTTTTAGCATGTACATGTTAATCTGCCATTTCCTTTCTCCTAGTGCTTAGGATGTTATTATAGGAATATGTTCAAGTATCACATAATTTCAAATCCCAAGTTTACTATAACATGGATGTGTTATTTTTAACAAATCACAACCTCCCACAGACTTACCATGAAGGGATGAGGGCAAATACTACCTACCTTAGAGGTATGTGATAAGAATGCAGCCAAAAGTAACTGCACGGTGCCAGGAATCAAACAGCCCCCCCCCCCCAGTACAGGGCTTTATTTCTACTCAGTTGTGCATGTTCAGTGCCAAATTTAACAAGCACAATAGCAAATCAGTCAAAGTTCCTTTCCAGTACTCACCATGGTAAGGTTGGGCACAAACGCTTTCCTTAGAGTCTCCTTTCTTCCATACATCAGATGCATTCGTGCTGGCTATGGCATATCCATCCTTCACAGCCAATCTGTACTGGGAAGCACTATGCAGAGAATAGTGATCACACTTCCACCACAGCATGGCGTTAGAATCACAGCTGAACATTTTCAGCGTAACCACAGGCTGGGTAATATCTAGACCAAGGCACTTCTGGGATTGTAAGTGGAAGAGCCGATGCTGGGACACCCACTTCCATAGCAGATCCCCAGTGTCCTTACAGTCCTTTGCTACTATCCAGTTATACAGTGGCTTGATGCATTTGCCTGTGTTTTCACTGACAATGGTGAACGCATCATTACCTGGGCCAAGACAGTAAAAGAAGACATTTCAGAATTCTGAATTAGCTAGCCCTTATTACTGAAGATCATCTGAGCACTACTGGACTGCTCACACCCTAACAGCTTGATCAACTGTAATATCTACACAAGAGAGGAGGTCAGTAATGGCCAGAGGAGGCAATGCAATGTGCATCAGAGCACGGGTTTTGGAGTCAGGACACCGGGGCTCCTATTCTGCCTCTGTTTCTACATTTTTGCCATGAGATCAGGGCAACTTATTTGACCTCCATGGTCAGTTTTCTCACTTGTCATACAGTACCTACTTCACACTGTTTTTGTGAGGCTGGAACGAGCTAATGCGTATAAAGAACTAGCAGTAGTATGAATATTTGATTTTGCTATTCCGTGAGAGGTACACCCTGATTATTTAGTAGAGTAAGGACATTCTTGTGTTTTCATCTTACTTAAACAGGTAGGCTGTGGACAATGAAAAGATATTCTGAGCCTATGTGGGAGCACAGCTCTGTCTCACTTATATTTAGCCTCTATGGCAGAGTATTATGATCACATGTGAAATGTCCCATTCTATGTTCCTTCCCCAGATCCAAGTATAAAGTCATGCCTCCATGCTCCTTTGCTTTAGGGCAAGTCAGTATGGTGATAAATAAAATCTTAAAGTCCACCTCACCTAGACCTTTAGTGGAAGCCTGATTCATTGTGATGTCGCAGGGGAGACGGGAAACAAGAGAGGGTAGAGGTAGGAGAGTGAGGTACATGAATAAGAGGGAATAGAGGTCTGGGTTTTGAGGGTGGGGGAGCCTGTAGCCAGTGAGAGGAAGCCTGCATCACATGCAGAAAGGTGGGGGAGAGAGTGGGAATTGACTTGTATGTCACCCTGAGTTCCTGAATCCTCCAAACCACTAGATTACAGTATGTTCACATAATGGGAATCTAAGATGAAACTGGTGGTAGCTGAAGACAAAGACACTTCTCTGAACTTTTCTAGGAACTGTATGCGAACTAGGGAAGTCCCTGAGGGTGGTAAAAACTGGAGTTCTGTCCACTTGGTGGAACAAAAACCAGAATCAAATTTAATTTGATTTTTCTAAAAGTAATGCATTATTTCTTGCACATTTGAATTTGTAGAACAAGATTCATATCTGGTACAACAAATTAGAATTGAACAATTTGATTAGTTTTTTTTACCAAGAAAAAAAATTAAAAGTTACATTACAAACCACCATTATAATGACAGTAAATCTGAGATATTTTAGAGAACAGAGTCAATGAACCAGAGGTCAGTAGAAGAACCTGAAGAATTTTGGTTTCCAAAAAGCACTTTCACTTTTACGCCTGCTTCACAGTCACAGATCTTACTAACTGTGAACACTTAGTCTAATAATAATTCATAGGCTTTAGAAGAGTTAAAAATTCTTATACCAGTGATAGCAACTTGATGATGGAAATAACTATGAAATTAAATCTGAGTTTGAACTTCTGATGGAAGTTTTTTGTTGTTTTAAATAACAACAGCAGCAACAACAGGAAGAACAAAAATACTTTTAAGTTAGTTCTGCTTTCAAATTTGAAATTTTAAAACAGATAGGTACGTTTGGTACAGCAGCATTCATCTTTCATTCTCTTCATTGAAAACCCTCCGAATTTCTCTTTGTTGGTCACAGGTAAGGAGATAGTCAACCAAAAGGGGAAATATAGTATTTATGATTTCCATATATTCTCTAACTTCCTTCACTCACAAATTCAACAACTCATCAGATCTCTGATCTACCTTTTTTTTTTTTTTTTTTTTTTTTTTTACAAACTGTTTCCTCTTTCCTTTCCAAAATAAATCCTGTGTTCCAAAGTATGAGGAATTACAGCATCTGCTCCTGCAAGAAATGTGGCCATCACCTTTGTTCAAAACTTGGGCACTGTGGCCTATGACCCTTAAACCAAACAGGTGGCCTGGAAAACAGTAATTTTGTCTTTCTTTTCAAATTGAAGTTCCATACTCTTCAAGCTTCCTTTGTACTGTCTAGTGGATTATACACAAGTTTCAGTATGGTAGAAAGAATAGTGGAACAGGGAATAAGGGGTCCTTGATTGATGATCACTTTTGCTACCTGTCAGTGGGGAGAACTTGGTGAAGTCACTTATTCTCCCAGGATCTTCCTCTATCTAAATGTTAGAAGAAAGCAGTGGCGAATAAGATATCTAAGTCACATCCACAAGACAACAGTGTTCTTAGCCTTGCAGGTTTTACTAGCTTTTGCTAAATTCATTGCATGTTGTCCTTGAACAGATGTCCACAATTTCGTTATATCATCCTACTGTTAGTAGTGTTTGAAATTATTCTAATCTCATTTGTATGGGGCACATGCAGATAGATGACAGCCTTATAAATGACCTTACAAATTCCTCTTTGGAAGAGGAAAAAATGTACTCCTTTCCACTTTCTACACATTTATTAATTCTGGGACAATATGGACTTCTCTGGTAGGAATCAGACTAAAAGAAAGGTATGGAGTAGCATGGAGTAGCAATGTTAAGAAGTTGCCAAGTGTCTTAACACCAACATCTAAAAATGTATATACTGTGTTTTTGTTTATTTGAGACAGAATTGCACTGTGTAGTTCAGGCTGGACTTGGATTCACTATGTAGCCCAGGATCACCTCGAACTCATGGCAATCCTCTTGTCTCAGCCTCCCAAGTGCTGAGATTACAGGCATGCGCCATCATGCCTGGCATAACCCTGTGTTTGAACTATGTAATCAATACCAATGATTGAAACATTGGTCACTCAGCAAAGGTGTTCATTATTAATATGATTCAAGGAAATTTGTTATTAGTCTTCATATATAATGTATGTATGAACACTCATGCATAACACATTAACTAGGGAGAATCTTGTTCTGCCATCATGTTCCTCTGTCTTTCTTTACTCTTAGCAGGTGCTGTTCAGTCTGTTTAAATCTTGTGGTCTCTACCAAGTGTGCAGAGTGTGCACAGGTGCAGGAGGGCGAGAACAGAAGTTTACATTCACTAGTTTGAAAACAGGTCCTGAAGCAATAGTTGGGTACCTGGAGATACACTAGGAGTCAAGAAGTCTCAATCTTGTGACCCTACTGGGATAGGAAGGATGAAGAAAGATTTTTTCCTAAACAATTATTTAGAAAACTTGTTATATAAGGAATAAAGTAATGTATTTGGGAAATACATTTTTAAAAGGTAATTACAGAGTGACTTTATAAAAATATTTTTATTGGTCACCTCATCACTCCTAGAAGCACTTTTTATGTGATTTATTTTATATAAATACTCCAGTGGTGTTTGAGAGAGAATGGTTAAGTAGTGTTATCATAAATTGAAAATGAAGTTTTAGTATTTTTACAAAAACATCCCTCAGTATTTTATTATTGTCTGATCACTAATAAACCTTGTTTTACAGTCCATAGACCAAAGAGCTCTCCAAGCTCAATGGGAAGAGAAATGCCTGGAGAAGGCTGGAGGAAGAAGTATTGTCTTAGTATTGATAGTCACAGGGAACTGTCGCAGCTCACTCTTTAACTGTCTTGTGGTCTCCACTAAGTGTGCAGAGCACACAGCTGCAGGAGGAGAGGATCAGAAGTCTGGGTTCATGGGTCTGAAAACAGGTCCCAAAGTGACGGTTGGGTCCGTGATGTTATACACTAGGAGTCAAAAAGTCATCAAAGCATAGATTGGGTGTTTGGGCCACTGAGAAGTTCAGGAATCCTCAGGAATCTGAAGTTAGCTCTCCATGGCAGCAAAAATATAAACCAGGCACTTGGCATATCCCCAAAGACACCCAAGTGCTCCTTCAGCATTTCAGTGACCAAGACCACTTGCTCTCTCCTAGCTGCGTCCACATGACAAGGTGCACACCATCACTAGCATCATGAAGCTGACACACTGCCAAACATGCTACCCAAATAGCTAGGTGTTCCAAGTTCCAGCAATTTCCCTAATAAGGGTACAAATCCGGTCCGAGGGAGAGAGACCACTGAGAGTTGCTGTTAGGAGTAAGAAAGGATGCAGGGAAAGAAATGCCTTTGGCATGTAGGGCAGAGAGAAAAGAGTTGAGCCTAGTGCTGTTTGCTTTGGGTCAAGAAGACACAACAGGAACAGCAGAGTTTGTAAGAATTAAACTTTGACTTTTGTGGAGGAGGTATAACAGGACTGAAACAGATGTAAATGGAAACCAAGAGGTGAGAGATTGAAAAGTTAGCTTGTTTCTCCTGTAGTTAGTCGCTGCAGAGATCTTTTTCCTTGAATTGTGGGGCACAACACAGCAAGAAAGGACTGTATTACTAATGGCTCTTTGGGGGTAGTTTCCAGCATAGAGTGTCAAAGGAGAATAGTTTTAAGTCAGGCTATGGTCCATTAAAAGGTTCCTGAAGGAGACAAAATGATGCCACCCATATGCTGATAAACTCTTTTCCATCACTCTCTGAAGACAGATTAAACCAGATAGTAATTTGGCTGCAAAGAAGTAAGCGCCACAGTAGCCGTTTTTAAAAAGCTTCCTGGCCATCTTTTCCTTCCTCTTACAGGCAAGATGAGCGAAGTCATGAGTGGGGAAACCCCTACGTTGCCCATTTATGCAGGCAGGCCAGAAAAAAAAAAAAAACAGCAAAAAGCAGTCCTGGTACTTTTTGCCAAGACACAGAGAAAGTAAAAGCAACATCCAATTGCTGCTAAGGAAAATGGTAGGTCTGGCACCACCCTTAGCATTAGCAAAGGGCTTTGGTGGCCAGTGAGAAGCAGTGGTTCCCAGGGGAGCAACTGCGTGAACCCATCAGCCTGGCTGGGGTGGGGTGTCACCTGGCACTCATAATGAAAAGAGAAGAAAGGGTCCTTATTCTAGGCGCTGGAGGAGGACAGCAAAACCGACTCTCGGTCATAGCCGCTTTTGGAGACCGTGGCTCAACCTGACTTCCTTTTTGACGTGCCCCGCGGGCACAAGGAAGCCGGGGATCCTGGGGACTGTGAGGGGCAGCTCGTCTTTGCCGCCGAGGGCCTCAAGTGACCGAGGGCGAGAGGGAGTCGAGGAGGGGCAGGGTAGGGTGCAGCGGTTCTCACATCCAGGACCGCCGCGGAGGGAGAGGACAGAAGACGCCCCGGAAAAGGCTGCGGCTTGTCTTAGTGGCCCGGGCGCCTTCGGCGGCAGCGCGGCCTCTGTCCTCCCACGCCCCACCGCGCCCTCCTCGCCCGGCCGCGAGGGCAGCGGGGCGCTTCGCCCACAGGCCTCCCTGTCCGCTGCAGGTCCCTCCAGGGGCCAGTGACGGACCGGGGACCCTGGCGGAGGACAGTGGGCGGCGTCGAGGCCCCAGCGGGCGGTTGGTTACCTGTGCGGTCCGAAGGCTGCACCAGCCCGAAGTAGGGGAGGAGCAGCGCGAGGAGCCCCGCCGCGCGGCCAGGGGTCGCCCTGCGCGCCCGCATCCCGAGCCGCCGGTCTCCGCCGCCCGCAGCACCCACTCCTGCGAGGTGGTCCTCGCCTTTGCCCAGACCTGGCGCGAGGCCCCGCCCCGCCGCTCTCGGCCAATCAGCACGCGTCTCCAGCCGGCGCTGCGGGCAGGTGGGGGCAGGCCCGGGACGGGACCGCGAGCAGGCGGCAAGCGGGCGTCGAGGAGCAAAGGGCTGGCGACGCGCGGTCCCTGGGTCTCGGGAGTCCGAGCCCCGCCTTGCCACCAGCAAGGTGAGAAGATCTGCGCTTGCTGGGAGCTGTCACTGCCCTGTTGAGTGGGTTCTGTCGGTTTCGCTCCTTGTCCTTTGCCTAGCGACCGACCGCAGTCAGAGATGACTTCCCACCTACAGACGCTTACCCTGCCCAGGACATCTGTGGCCAAGGCCAAGCTGAAGAATTCAGCTGTCCTTGGCAACGTCTGAGGTACTTTGATAGTGCAAACAAAGGTGGGATAATGGTAAACTGCAGTTTTATGTGTAATTAAAGCAAGAGTTATTCCAGTGACTATAATACTTCTTAGGATGATGTAGAATTTTTAACCATTTGACAGATGCAAGGAACTTCTTTTCTTAATCATTTAATATTAACGACAATTTAGTAGAAATATGGAAGTCTTTACACAGAATCTGAAATTGAAAGTCCTGCGTACTCTCCTGGTAGACATAAATAGGCCAGTTTCCTAATGAGCTGTGTTGCCTGGAAATGAACGGCCTATATTTTTAAGTTTTGTATTTACTGAGCATGTGATGGGAACTTGGGAGCACCTCCATCCTGTTTCCTGTGGTGTTTCTATGAGGATGTCTCTAGGTTGCCTTTGCTAATTTCAGCTGCCAAGGCTTCTGCAGTAGCTCCAAGCTTCACCTGACTGTCGTCTCTACAGGCTCTGGTCTTCCAGATGAGTAGGAAGAGCAAATATGTACTTAACTGTGGCAGAAACTGTGCTCCTCAAGAAATACGATAAAACAACAACGTCCTTTCCCAGTTAGCTTGGAGTGTTGTGGTAGGCTGAGTCTCACATAGTAACTCAGGGCAAAATGCATGAGAAGGTCAGACAAAGATATGGGTAGAGCAATATATCAGCTGGGATCAAAGAATGGGTAGCAACTTAACCAAGCACAGTTGAGAGAAAACAAGTGATAACAGATTAAGAAAAAGGAAAACAAGAGTAGAAAACAAAGTCCAGTGCAGCTGCCCTGCAGGTGTGTGTGGGTGTGTGAGAGAGACAGAGAGACAGAGAGAGAGAGAGAGAGAGAGAGAGAGAGAGAGAGAGAGAGAGAGAGAGATAGAGAGAGAGAAATCAGGAAGAAAGGCAAACTGTAGCTGTTTTGTGAAGGCATAGCATAGGATATCAAAAGGTTATTCTCTAAGGCATGGACAGTGGAAGGTCCTAAGAGAGCCTGCCATGGATGTGATCTCCTGTTTATCTTTAGCTGTTTGTCTTTCTTTCTGATCCTACGCAGCCTGGAGTTGTTGAAGAAAGTGGTCATGTCTTATTTATTATTACGTCTTCACACTGGGCACAGGACCTGTCCTGGAGTAAGCACTGTGCAAATTTTGATTTAATTAATGAATAAATTTCTATAGCCACCACCTTAGCCTTGGGCCATCTGGGCTTTTGCTTGGAATATCTTTTATTTTGGTAGTTTCTCAGTTGATCTCTTTGTCTGTAGTTACTATTTTCTCTGGCTAGGGATGCTCTCTGAATGCTCTGGGTTGTGTTATTGTTCTACTCAAATCCTTTCAGTGCTATACGTTTATAGCAGTTGTTGCCAGCTAGAAGTTCAAAGAGATTGTGAACTCCTTAAATTGTACAAAGCTTTATAAATGCACTTGTTGTTTTGAGGGGGTGTTCAAGATTTGCGTGACAGTCTCAAAGAAGCCCATGATACAAAAAGAAAACTCAAAGATATAACAAGTCCCTCTATCATCTGACCCTTCTCCTTAACACCCCTCCTGTATCACTTTCTGATCATTCCAGCAAGCTGTCTGAACTTGTCTTGTGTTTTCCTATCTCTACCCAGATACTCCTGTCCAGAGGGCTTCTTTTCCTCCTCCCTTGTCTCACTACCAGCTTTCCCTTAATTTCTGCTCAGATTTCACATTTTATATAAATGTTTCTCTGAAGAACCCTTAAGATTACTTCTCCAAACATCAGTCTAATTTTGCATATTTTGTTTATCATATATTACTTGCTGCTATTTTTATTCAATTTTTATTTTTTTGGGACATGTTCACAGTATCCACTGATAGTGACATGTACACTAACAATCCACTTGGATACAGAATCTCTGTATTTATTGTTGATGATGACAATAGAAATCAGTGTATCCTTCAGATCTCACTTCGAATGTCATTGTCTCTAATAAATCTATCTTTCTGGACTGTATTATCCAGGCAAACTTCTTTTTTGACAGGTTCACAAAACATCTCACACTTTTTCCTGATAGCATTTAACACAACTGGATTGATCCTCCCCCAAGGCTCCATGAAAACATTACATCAGCTTTATTGATCTTTATGTTTCTTGTACCTGGAATGATTTGCTGGATAGATAAATAGATAAGTAGCAGATGCTTCATAAATGATGCAGGCAGTGGGAGGTCTAGGAATTTAAAAGAAGGAAAACTGGGCTTGGGTAGGAGGGATGGTCTTCAGGTACTGGACTGCATGTCCTTCAATGAATAGCATCTAGTAGATTAAGGCAGATGATAGATATTTGCAGGCCACTGGGTGCCAGACCATAGTGTTAAAATTTCCCATATTCTTGTCTTTAGTAGGTAGGTAGGTACTATTATTATCCTCATTTTATAGATGTGGAAACTGAGACACAACAAAGCTAATAATTAGAAAAGTAGACATGATATAACTTGCATGAGGGCGTCGCAGTGTTAATAATTTTTAATTATTAGAGTGGAAGGGGAAATGACCCTATAGGACTTCTAAATTTTTTTTTATTTAAAAATATGCCTAAACACGTGGCTACACTGTAGGCCTCTCTTTGATTATATCCACCTTACTTGCATGCAGAAATTACTATTCCTCTGAATGATTTAGTGTTCCTTTTACATTCCTGTTCCTGTTGTTTTCTCTGTGGTTTGAAATCAAGGTATCATGTGTGTTACTCTACCACATACTCTACACTGAGCTGCACGCCCAGCCTATTTCTTTCCTTACAGTTTTCCCATGTGTGATTTACTCCTTAAACATTACATATAAGTTTCATATTTTTGAATTTTATGTAAATGAAATCCTTTTAAAGTTTTGTTTGCCCCCAAAACTCTATTGAAAGACTCCTAGATATAATTAACAAATTCAGCAAGGTAGC
>PVJX010023761.1:0-28882 GCA_004027295.1 Dolichotis patagonum | reverse complement strand
TTGTTCAAAGTGATCTTAGCTTGCTTTGCCTTGTTTAAGTTCAACACACATTAAGGTATGGACAGCTGTTTTGAGGAGAATGAGAGACACTATGACAGCCATTCTTGGCTTCCCTAATGTCTGGTCTTGAAGACCTGTAATGCCCTCCTCGTCCTGCTCAGATCAATTCCATACTAGGTTGTTTCATGTGAATTCCCTAAATGTGACAATATGGACAACTATTTGGAAGAAAACAAGAGTCAGTATGATAGAGAGTGAATATCTCCAATTGTCTAGCTTTGAAATTTATGTCTTACATTGCTTTCTTGTGATCCACTTTGCTCTGTTTTGTTGTGTTTAATTTTACCCTATATGTATATTTGAGTGGGTAAGATGGATGACCATATTGTTGTTTTTGTCAGATGGTGGAGCAGAATTGTTAACACTCTCACTGTTTGAATGTCTACTTTACATGTTTTAACTTTGTAATTTGAACAACTATTTCCAAGAAGTCAGTATGTAATTAGTCACGTAATTTCTTAGGTTTTATTGTTGTTGTACTTTTCCTTTTTTCCTTGGAATATTGTATTGTCGCTACCCTTTATTCTGTTTTATTTTGTTTTGTTTTTTGCTCTTTAAATAAAATTATTAAAAAATGATAAAAAATAAAAATAAAGCAGTAACTCATGACTTAAAAAAAATAAAAATAAAGTCTAAGTTGTATTGCAGTCTTGGTTCTGGTGCTGGACTTGGTTAACCACCAAAAGTTACAAAATAACCACAGTAGGATAACTATGGTTGTAACAATTAATTGTATATTTCAAAATAGCTAGTAAAGAATGTTGAATGTTCCCCACACAAAGAAATGATCAATATTTTAAGTGATGGATATGCCAATTACTCCAATCTAATTATTACACATTGTAAGCGTGCATTGGAATACCACACTGTATCCCATAAAAAAGCACAAGTATTACATATGAAATACAATTTTAAAAAATATGTTTACAGCATAAGCAACAGTGGATTAGTCAGCTTTTGTCTCTCCTTATAAGCATTTGACCCTGGTTACTTATGAAGAACTGTTGAGCACATGAATCTGAAGGTGTAACACGGGCCCTGACTCTGGACAGGGGCCTACAGCAGGTAACCAATAGCGCAGAGTACAGAGCGCAGGTGAGAGAAAGATCACAAAAGAAGCCAGGAAGCAGAAAAAGCAACTGCACATCCACAACCCCACTAAAGGGCATGCCTCTAATTGACATAAGGGCCCATCTCATAAAGACCAGACCACCTCCATTACTACTACCCTGGGGACCAACTTTCCAACACATGAACCTTTGAGAGGAACAGCGACAATATCCAAACCACAGCAAACAAAAAACGCCTGAATCCTAAGGTAGTATGGCTTTCAGTTCGTGTTAAGAATTCTTTCAAGTTCTGTGATACATTCAGAAGCAAAATTTGAGTGGAGACCTGAGGAGACATTATGAAAGACTACAGGGTGAAAATTGGGTCATTAACTTTTGTACTTGGAATCTACATTTTCTCATAAATGCTTTAAGAAAAATACACAAAGTTTTCTAAGGATTTAAAGATCCCAAGTAGAGTAGCACTGGAGGAGTAAGGAGTAAAAAGCAGGATTCTGAAACCTCTATCTCCCTGGGTGATCCATAGTCTCACTCTGAGCTGGGAAGATTTAAGATTCTGCTCATAGAACATATTTGAATATTTACTCAGAACACACTCAGGTTCCAGGACTACTATGGAAAAATGCAGGAATTTTTAAAACATCATCTGTCTTAGAATATTTTAGTAGCTACTCTTTTTAACATTATCTGTTTTTTATGATTCAGAAAAGACTATCTTTATGAAAATAAGGTTTGACATCACACAAGTGAGTCAGCAAAAAGCCATCATCTTTCCCACATTTCCTATTAATTGACAGCCATCATAGATACGTTTTTCCTCTCCCCTCTTAGGACAAAACATATGATGGAAAGAAGAGAATCACGGTCTTCAAAATCAGGATGGTTTCTCACCCAGACCCCTGGTGATCTGACTCACTCACAGTCAGATTTACCAATTGACAAGAATTACATTTAGAAACCTGGAGGCAATCCAAATTCCAGCTCCCTCACTTAATAGCCTGTGCAAGTCACTTAACCTTTCTTTTTCTCATCTTTAAAATGAAAACAGTAAAGTAGCTACCTCACAGAGTTGTAAGGAATTAATGAGCTGGTCTAAATACAGTATTTTAAGCACAGGGTCTGGACTATATTAGTAATCGAAGGATGCTACTCTTGTTATTACTATTGCTCATGTGAATCCAAACAACTTGCCTTTTGGGAAGCCCCTATATAGAAAAACATACTTCTGCCCTTAGGTCATTTAGACAATTTAACTACATCTCAGGGTGACCAGGAGAGCTGGTAGCTGTTGCTAACTGTTGCATAGTTGGATCTATGATATGTATATATTTATATCACAACTACATTTCATTGTTTTTAAGAGTTATCAGTTGGTCTGATGGTATGGGCAGCTATTCTAAAGATAAAAAGGCAGTATGGCAGCCATTGTTGATTTCCTATTACCTTGTTCTGAAGTCCTGTATCACGTTGACTGCTTTGTTTTGATTGGCTTTATTCTGTTTTATTTTGTTTGGTTTTATTATCTTTAAAATAATTAAGAAAAATGGGGAAAAAGAGTTATCAGTTATGCATTCAAATATTTAAATATTTAAAACCTTATTAACTATTGAAGGAAGTGGTGATTTTTAAAAGAAAAGCTATTTCTTCATGAGGCTCTTTATCAATAAATATTTACAAAATAGATTTTGTTGGAAAGGAATTATCATCTCTGTTACCTAACTGAAGACTTGCATTTTCTACACTAGTTAAATGAGACTTAGAATAACATTTTAAGGCAAAACAATCCTCTGCCTTTAATAACGCTATTTAAAATGCAAATTGCATTGCAGATAAGAAGAATTGAAAATTTTGCAGCTTAAAAATAAATGGAATTCCGGAGTCAATATCATATAAATAGGTGTCCATCTGGCCAACCCTGTTATTGCCAAATTTCATCTTTTGATTGTTTCCTTAGGTTTAACAAGAGTTTAAACAGCTCCCTCTTGTGGCTTAAAAGATCATGGGCAATCTACAGTTTGGTCAGTTTAGTCCTATTCATTGCACATTAATTTTTTTATTATAGTCCATATATTTTCTACAGTTGTGGGGAAAACCAGTAACAGGGTATGAGATGAATATTTTTGCCTCCTGTGTGTTTTATGTGGATGTAGCCAGTGTTAAAGTTGCAAAGAGTGACTTCAAAATGGTGTTTATACTGCCTCTAATTCAGGAATATGTTTTTCTACAAGAAAGGAAGGAAGTTTGACCACAGCAACTGATTAAGTGAATAGCAGCCTACAATTGACAGGTTGAATTTCAAAGTACTCAAATTCTTATATCCAATCTATCTATTTGTTTGAAAAGCTTCAGATCCAAAAGATGTAAATGAAAAATCCCTTTTCACTTACATTTCTTATAAACTTTGGCATAGTTTCAAAAACTAATTTCATTTCAGAAATACTGTTTCAGCAATCATTATGTACCAGGTACTATTCTAAACACTGAAGATACAACAGTAAACAAAACAGACATAGCTCAGAAGTGTGTGCATGCAAAGACAAGTATTAAACACAGGGCAACTGTAGTGTGGACAGATGTAGTAATGCTGGTGTTGGATGTGGCAATCAGTGTAAATGACCAGGAGATTTAATGTAGATGACTATATCAGGCAAGTGGCCTCTCCAAGACGTGACTGATAGAGAATTTGTAAGATTAAAGGAGAGTGGGAAACTATTTCAAATAGAAAAAATAAACTATATCAAAGTTAAGAACTAGCAAGAACTTGATTCCTCTGAGGAATTGAAAGAACACAATGGGGGCGAATACGGCAAGAGAGGATGGTGAATTCTGTTAGTATAAGCCACTCACGTAGGGCCTAGCAGACCAGATGTGTGCTCTGGGCACTACCCTAACTGCACTGTCAACTCATGAAACATGTCAAATACATTACTAACATGATACAG
The DNA here is from genome assembly GCA_004027295.1 of Dolichotis patagonum. Lineage (NCBI taxonomy): Eukaryota > Metazoa > Chordata > Mammalia > Rodentia > Caviidae > Dolichotis > Dolichotis patagonum. The sequence goes on along the minus strand of PVJX010023761.1, from coordinate 24,810 downwards.
TCACACTGCATGTACAGACAAGCTTGCAGGACAGTAGGGACACTCCTCAGAAGACAACTGCAGTGTTGAAGCAAGAAGTGTTGCTGCCTAGAACCTGGTGGTACCTGAGGACATAGTAGGAGGGAATAAGATTCCATATATTATATTTGAGGGTTACAGCAACAACCTATGATGATGAAATAAAAAGAAGAGTCTGAGAAAAGAGGTACAAAGATGATTCCCAACACAACAAAAGAATGAATAATCTTCAACTTAGTACATTTCACTAAAAAAAAAAGGTGACATTAAAAGCCAGACCAAAAAAGCTAATGCCAGAAGGTATTCCTCTAGTTTCTATGACCTTCCAGGTTCTGTACCAATCTACTTCCCAAAAAGCACAAGCACCATGTGATAAATGAGAGACAATCAACCTAGGAAGAAATCAATATTTATTACATTGAAAATTCAAGGAATTGCTTAGGCTTAGGTTTAGGAGCATACATTCCTAAGCATTATATTCAATGTAACCTAACTGAGCATTCTAGTCAACAGATTAAGAAAAATTTTTTAAAATGCATGTATTTTTCTATAAAGACAGAAATACTTTGTGTGAATATACATTGAAAGATTTATACCCCGTGAAACCATGACAAATGTTACTTTGAATTTCCTGCTTATTTGTATCACAAATTTTTCTGTCACCAGAGTGATATCAAAATAGATTTTCTGGCCCCAAAGAAGAATACATCTTCTGGTTTGTTAAATAAGCACCAGCCTTTTAAATTATGTGAGAGTTAAAATTAGTTTGAATAAGAAAGCTAAGTCTTTCAGCTGATGAAAATGCATTCAAATATGGGAGATCATCTAAGGACATTACTGGAGAATTTCCCATAGAAGTATCTGACAGGAAGGAGGGAGAAAACTTAATTTCCATTTAAACAAGAAACAAATATGAAGAAGTGAACAAAAATTTTAGTTCACTTTGGTGGATTAGTTCAGTAATTACTTATTGAAAGGTTAAGGACAGTGTTGAAAACAAAATTGTTATATTGGTTCTGACAGTTCCCACACAGAAGCAAAAATCTTTATCACTTCAGTCTCATAAAGTGGAAAAATTCTCTTTATTAGGGCAGAAAATAAATGTTCTTCTACTTGCTTAAGATGCAGTGTCGAGTGAGTCATTTTCAGATTTTGGTATATTTGTCTCCCTCACATTAGTCTTCAGGAGGAAAAGTAAAGCAACACTAGCAATCCTCAAAGAGAAGATAGGAAGACTGCACAAGTCAAACAGATTAACAAAATCAAGACTGCATTTCACTTATTTAACACAAGCTGGAATCTGTTGTGCAGTTGCTGATTTTAAAGCAGAATCTCAGAAAAGCAGACTTGAGAGGCTGTAGGCAATGTGATGAGCCAGGGGAGTGCCCCTTCCACGGAGGGGGACCTGGCGGCTCACAGCTCACCCTACCACTTGATGCCTTTCTTACAGTTGTTCTCAGTAGAAAAAACCAACTCAACATCTTGAGGGTTGGTACAACAGCCTGTGTCTAATGGCCAGTCCATGGGTGACACAAAAGTCAGGCCCCTACCCCTGCGGTATGGGAAGATTCAGGAAGGCTTGCAATTCTGTAATCCATGTTGAATCAGCTGAGGTCTTTGTAAGGGTGGCCTGCTGATAATCTCATCTGTGCAGGAGAACAGGCAGGAGGATCCCACCTTTGAGGCCTGCCTAGGCAAGTTAGTGAGACTGGGTGGCAAAAGAAAAATAAAAGGGCTGTGGAAATAGGTCACAGGCAGAGTTCTTGCCTAGTGTGTCTGAGTCCCAGGGTTCAATCCCTAATATTGTAAGAAAAAAGAAAATAGACTTCACTACCGCCTAGCTTTGCTCTTTGCACAGTCCTGCTGCCACTTCTTCTTGCCTTCGAGTATAAATTGTGAGAGTCTTCACTGGTAAATTTCCAGACTGCTCAACCCTATCTCAGAGTCTGCTTCCTGGGAAACACTTGGAATTACCAAACTATTGTGCTTCATTTGTGTGTTTTCCTAGATATAGACAGGAAGTTCTTAGCTCTGACTCCTAATCAACTTTCATTTTCCTTTTTTTAGGTGTAAATGTTAAGGGATGGGACTACAAAACGTTCCACGTTGAAAATTATTCAAAACCAAACTTGTGTGATTATAACCAAGGCAATCCTTGGCCTTTAAATTAATATCTACAAAAATAAGGAGTTAAGACTTAGGATGCTGCCCTCCTTCCTGAAATTCTTCTCTAGCAAACTCTCCAATCACAATATACACTTTCTGGCAACCAGTCCTCACACGAAAGTTACTGAGGGCTTCAGACACCAGTGCATGTCTCATTAGTACACAAGACACTCATCGTTTCTGGGATTCCATAGTCTTAGAAGTTGTTGAGGCAAGAACCAGAGGCTAAGACCATATAGTTTAACAAAAATTGCTGCTATCACTTAGAAAATTACAAATATCTTAAGGATCTGCATATTAGAAATTGGAGAATAAAGACCAAAAGTATATTGTTCTTTATGTATCACAAAATTATAATTTTGGAAAATGTAATTCCTTATGTAGATGCTGTAGAAATAATCAGATGCTTATGTCTAACATAGTAGCCCCTTTCAATCACTGTGATAACCAAAAACTGGCAAGTTTCTAAGATGCCAACAGTAGCTGTTCTGACTTCATTGAAAACCAGTAGTTTAATCTTTTTAGAGGAAGAAATTATTTGCTACATGTTTAAAAGTGGTATCTACTCCTAATATTTCAATATTTATGGTTGGAGTTTATGAATCTTTGTTCTAAATGAAATAAAACAAGAGAAATGCCTTCAAATTTAGCCTATTATGGGCTAAACTGTGTCTCCCCAAAATTCATATGAGAAACCCTTTTTCTCTGGCACCCCAGGGTCTCAATGTATTTGGAGTTAAAATGAGTTGGTTAACGTGGGCCAGTAACACTAGCAATATTATTTCCATTCCTCATGAGATGAGACAGTGAAAGCACAAGCAGAAGTGTAACTGTTACTGAACTCCTAGGTCAGGAGGGGAGGGTAGTGAGGGAAGTCCCTAGGATCTCAAGGCTGGCTACTCACCCCAAAATCAATCAGAAAATGTAATGGTGAAGTAGGAAAGGAATTTACTATGAATAATCATAGCAGGAAGGACCAGGGGGACCAAGTATCCTCAGCCCTGTCTTCAGAGGATACTAACAAAGATTCCAGAATTATTATATAGGAGAGCCAGTGTTGGGGTGGGGACAAGAAGTATGCATAGTTCAGCAATCCAGTCAAACTGTAGTCTGATTAATCACCATCCCAGAGCTGGTGATTCTGTGGGTTCTGCTGGCTCGGGGGAATCTCTACTGATTGTGGGGGCAGTTTGGTTTTCATCATAAAATGATTGCTCCTGCTTAGGTGGACTGCTTCAGTTCCAATCCTCAGGTAATTGCTCCTACTTACAAGGCAGTCCCATCATTCAGTGATCTGCTCACAACATTCCCTGTTTATGGGAACCTTGAAAATATCTTAGCTATTCTTATTTTAGTATCTGTAGTCTTGAAGGGGAATGAGAGACAAGTCAGATACATTTAGGACACTCCCTAAATGATCAATACATCTATGCACAGAGCTAAGCAGAAACCTGATCAAAGTTCACTGTAGGACAGCAAACAGATATAAAGTGAAGGCAGACATGCCAAGCTTTCATACTGCTCTTAGCTACCCATTGGACATCTGCAGGCCTAAGCGAAGAGTCAGTGCTTTTAACAGTAGGCTCTATGTCCCTGTTACTTAACACAGCGTGAACACAGCAAGGAGGCAGCTGCCTGCAAGTCAAGGAGAGGGGCTTCAGAAGAAACTGTTGACAGCTTGATCTTACACTTCTAGCTCCAGAGATGTGAGAAATAAATTTCTGTTGTTTTAGCTCCAGTCTGTAGTAATTTGTTACAGCAGCCCTGGTAGACTAACACACACCCCTAAGTGGGAGGTGAGAGGTTCCAACAGCCCCATTCATATCTCCTATTCATATCATCAAAAGTGAGAAGGAAAGGGGTTGAGGAGGAGGGCTTGAGTGGAGGAGAGGACTAGACAGGCTGAAGAGTTTTTGTTTTCAAACACATTCTTAGTGAGGCTTTAATCTGTCTGTCTTGCTGCCAGGCAGCTCTGAACCACCAGTGGTACATGCATGACTTTCTCATCAGGTGGCAAGGGACAGTCCCATTGGGTAGTACAAGCCACTTGATGGGACAGTCATTCATCTACCACCAGGGGTTCAAGCCAACGGGAAGTAGGAGTTGCACTGCCTACTCATTTAACTTATCCTTGAGTTCATCATTTGGAATACGAAAAGCATAATTCTCACAAAGAAGTCACTGTTTACAATTTCTCTGTCAAGGCAGTAAAATGGAGAAATTCAATTGTCAACTGCATTTTCAAAGTACTGTGCATGTAAAAATACACAAGGAAAGTTATTCATGTAAATGTATAATTTGTACAATTAGTAAAAATTTTCATGGAAATTAAAACTGAGACATTCAGCACAAATTTACCAGAAAAAGCTCTAATTGAAAAGTAAAAGAAAATAAAGGGAGCTCAACTTGCATAAAGAGCAAACAGGTCTCCTAAAAAATAAAATAAAAAACTAAGAGATGATAGGAAAAGGGCTTCAGTTTGAGAAACTGGCTGGGTACAATGGCACATGCCTGTAATCTCTACGCAGAAGACTGAGGCAGGAGGATTACAAATTCAAACCCAGCCTGGACAATTTAATGACTTAGCAAGACCCTGACTCAAAATTTTAAAAAGGCTGTGAACACAGTACTATACTATAGGTGAGACAGACAGATGGAGGGAGAAAGACAAATGGAGGGAGAGAGAAAGAAACAGACAGACAGACAGAGACAGAAGGGTCACAGGTCTAAAGAAGTAGATCAGAAGTCAGTTTTCTGGGGTGCTCTGGTGGGCTGAGATCTGGTTAATCATTATCTTAGTCCTGGCTCCTTAGCTCTGGGAGGAACCCTCATGACCTGAAGGGTAATTCAGTTCCCATGAGATTACTACTCTTGACTCGAGCAGGGTAGCGAGGCTCTGTGGGAATACGAGGTGACCTAGGTTTAGCACAGTGATTTCTAGGCATAGCTGAAAGTCTCTGTAAATCTCTTGTCTTAATGTTCTCAGTCTTGAAGGCAGATAAGAAAAGACTATGAAAATTTAGGGCAAATAAACCTTATTTTGCCTAACTTTTCTAAATGATTATACCTATACCCAAAGCTTTAAGGTAATAAAGGATACAAAATGAGGGCCAAGCTTTTTTCTTTCTGCTTTACTTACTGTTCTGGTTTATGTCTAGATGTGCTCTCAAAGCTTCATGCACTCATAGGTGGAGCTTTCTCAGAGCTGGCTGGATCTAGGATGTGTGACACCAGGAAAAAGGGTACTAAATTAGTCCACTGATTGGTTTAGCATAGTTCTGGGTGTGGATAATGAGAAGGCCCACTCTGTGTGTGTGTGGCACCAATCAGTAGGTTGGTGGCCTGGATGGAACAAAAAGGGAAAGAAGGAAGTGGCTTTCTGCCTGTCTGGCCATGGCCTGTTTCTCCTCTGTGATGCCTCTCGGCCATGCCACCCTGCCTTGCAGACAGCTGACTATGGACTGAAACCTCTACAAACTGTGAGCCAAAATAAACCTTTACTCCTTTAACTTTCGGTGTTGGGTACTTTGTCTCAGCAACAAGAAAAATAACAAAGACACATACCTACTGGGCATCTGTAGACAAAAGTGAAGAGTCACTGGCTTTAGTAAAAACAGCTTTTAATTCCCTGACTTCCTCAGAAGAAAAAACAAATCATGATTTTAATGAGTAACAGGTTAAAGGCCCAGAAGTTTGCCCTCTGTTCCTGTGGGAGTTCACTTATTGTATAAATTAATAAGAATCTGTGTATAGAGGCTTACTTTGAAGCTCTACATTCTGCTCTGTGACATGACTATTTTGACACAATTTTCTGAGATTACTCTGATCCCTTAGATTACCAACGCATTCTGTATATTTTCATTATCATTGCTGATTCACAATATATGAGATCTTAGGATTAGAAAACCTGCTTTCTTGCTATTGGTTTCCTTATAAATCTTCACTCCTTATTTCAGTAGTATTAACATGGCAACCGTACCTCTCCTAATACTTAGAAAATTCATACCAGCCACGTTCCTATGGGAGAAGGTGAATAGGTAGACTATTCTCTTCTTACCTTTGAAATAGTATATGAGGAAGAAAAATTATGAAAGTTATGTGATCTGAAAGGAAAACATGTTTACACCATCACTATGTTTTATTTTTTTAATTTTATTTTTTTAAAATTTTATTTAAAGAGAAAAAAAGCAACACAGAAAAAGGGTAGAAATAATACAGAATTTCAAAAAAAATTAAGAAATCACTACTTGATAAATTACATATTGTCTTCTTAGAAATAGTTGTTCATGTTACAAAATTAAGGCATACAAAGTGAACAAACAGTGAGGCTGCAAACAGTTCTGTTCAACGATCTAACAAAAACTTGGTAATATGGTTATCAATCCCACACACTTAAGCATACATGCAGTTATATCCTTTACAGCATTTTCTTCTCCTCCTTTTGATTTTTATGTACATTATCTGTTTAGTTATATCATGTTTCAGTTTGCTCAGTATCTTATTGATCTGTTTTGTTGTTGTTATTTCCTTTTTAATCACCTTATATAATTCTGTGGTTTTGTTTTTGAGTTTCTCGTCATCCGTCTCATCCATGTCACAGCTGTGGTGGAGTTGGGAGTTTTTGGGGGTATTTTGTTACCTTGTTTTCTCATGTTGTTGTTTTATTTTTATTTAATTTTTATTAACTTGGGGGTAGTAATATACAACAAAACAGGATGGAATAAAGCCAATTGAGACAGTGTAGTGAAATTGGCACAGAACGTCACAGCAGGTCACCAGGACAACAGTAATAGGCACCATTGTATATCTCGTTATCTTCACAATAGTTGTTCTTTTATTAGGTACAGCAAAATCAAAAGAAATACACAACATTATAGAACACATCAAAATAGAATATTGAATAGAGCAACACAGTTAACCAGGACAAAGGAAAATGGCAATAAAAATGTCTGCTTTCAGAGATAGTAGAAGGAACCTCCCCCCACTTGCTGTACCACATATGGTAATCTCCCAAGAGATACCCAGATCCCTGGATCGCAACTGATAATGGGGGTGGAGGGGATATGGTATGTTTGATTCTAAGCCCGCACCCCGGTAGGCAGCAGGCTGGTTGCTGGTTGGCTCAGCGCCCTAAGTTCCAACATGGCGTGGATCTCAGGAAACGCTGTTGCTTCTTGTTTCCCCGCCCTGGGGTGGCCGCGGCTTGCCAGACCACAGTCACTTACTAGGGTGGCAGGCTTGTTACTGGTTGGCTCAGCGCCCTAAGTTCCAACATGGCGCGGATCTCCCATCACTATTTTTTAAACAGAAACAATTAAATATTTATTAGGCTTTTATTATAGTCTGAACCCTGCTAAATATTGCAGAAATACCAAAGAAACATAAAATGACCCTTGCCTCAAGAAATGTTCATCTATCTGGAAAGACAACAGTAACTCATGTACAGAAGTTGTTTAGAAACAGTTAAGTGACAAACTCTAAAATGCTGATCACGGGTCTACTCTGATTGAGCAGATTGATCCCCAAACACCAAGAGGTAGCTCATTTATTCAACATGGAACTCAGGAAGAAAGCATGTCCTGGTCTTTCCATGCTTTCTCTGCACTGAGATGATACCTATTAAAGTAAGTGACATCATCAGTGAGCATAGAGGCACCAATCATTGTTCCAGCACTATCTTGGCTTTGCTACAGATGTCTGTGTCAGGATTTGCAGTGACTTTATTAGTGAGCAATACTGAATATAGAGGACAAACGAGGTATATGTGAAGTGGCATTCCCAATACAGAAACACAACCCCTGAGCAGTAGCAAAAATTAAAGTTTCTCAACCTTGTTTCTGGTTCCTCCAGAATGAGATCAATAATATGTTTAAATGCCAGACATTAGGAGAAGAAACATGTGGTCCAGGAAGAAAATAAAAAGAAGAAAAGAAGTAGATGCAAGAACCCCAGAGACTTCCTCAGAGTTAATAGATTTCATGACACCTCTTTTAGTAATATAACGACAGTTTCCCAAGTACCTTTAACATACTGATGAGTCCTATCAGCTATAACTCAGATTAAACTGATTCTTACTTTTGTCTTTATAAGACAGGGTTTGGGCCCCTGAGAAATCTCCCTTTAGTATTTCTTCATTTTTTTATTTTAAAGAGAATAAAATGAAACAAAAATAGAACAGAATAAAGCCAATCAAAACAAAACAAAACCAAAAAGTGAAAGTGATACAAGACTTGAAAACAAGGTGATAGGAAATGAACAATGGCTACCATATTGCCTCTTGTTATCTTCAAAATAGCTGCCCATACCATCAGACATAATAAAATCAAACAAAACAATGAAAATGATGCAGGACTTTAAAACAAGATAATAGGGAATTAACAATGGTTATCACCTTTAGAAAGAAATTCCCCATAGTTGCTATATTGCGTGTTTTTGTCCAATAAATATATGCTCAGACTACTGCAAAGTCAATCAAACAATATATGCATTAAATTGCTTTTTACTTCAGTAGCTATCATCTCAGTCTGTGTTTCTTCGAATCAGCCAGTTGTTTATGGGGTAAGGGGCAGAGTGGTGGGGTACACTCGGCACTTCTTGTCTCCCAGCCTGCATGCTGGCTGGCTCACAGGAAGGGGTTAGCTTCCTCTTGGTTCTCTTCTTGGGACGACGTATGGCTACTGCTGGCTCACAAGAAGAGGTTGGCCTAGTCCATGACTGCCACTGGCCCAAAGAAAGGGGTAGGCCTAATGCATGACTGGCACTGGCTCACAGGAAGGGCTTAGCTGCTTGATTCTCTTCCCAAGATGCATGGCTGCCACTGGCTCACAGGCTTAGTACTTCTGAAGGTCCTAAGAAATGGCTCTTGTGCTCATAAACAGGCTTGTCACATTGTCCATTTCAGTTACACCATGGACACTGGTTGCCTGCCAAATAACAACATTCTCTCCATGAAATTCTTTCCACCTCCTGATGTTCCCAAAGAAGAAAATCCTAAAGGTCCTAGAGTCTGAGGTCTTCACTATCCGTCATGTCATTTCTCAAGGTAACAGGCAGACTGCTCTTTTCCCTTCTCTAGGTCCTAAATTTTTAATTAGGAATAAACACAGTGCTCCCCATTTCACTGGGTTTCAACAGAGTGCTTCCTGCAGCCCATCTCTTCATAAGCTCAGAAAGGAGCCAACTGAAAAGGTCTGACAAACAGAGATTTAGGATCTGGCACTTACAGGGCATATAAAATGTGCCATGTACTGCTTTCAGTAAATTACGGATTAATTCAGAACACCCAAGAGAGTCATGTAATTACAACTATCCCCATGCCATAAATGAAACTTAGAAACAGATGAAAAAGCAACTTGTCCATGGTTGCTAACAGTGGCTAAGTGGTAGAACTGGGGCCTGACCCCAAGCCCTCCAGCTTTAGAATCTGCACACTAAATGCTACTACATGACAAACACCCACCTGTTCCTTGGCATTCTCTTTCCTTTAGACACCCACAAGGAAATCTCTTTTCAAACCAAATTCCCAAAGAGAACAATTGTTAGGGGGCACTAACTCAAGCTGGAACCATTAGTATACAAGCATCTTTCAAGTTTATCTTTCCCAGCACAATTTCAAAACAGTTTCAAGTCCCAAATTGTATGGTTAACATTCTCTAACAACTTGATTTGCATGTCATCTTTCCTAGAGGTTCTCTTAGCACTGCAGTATTAGAATAAAAGGACAGAAAAGTCTGGAATAGGGGTAGTAGGCAGAATATACAAACCCTAGCAGAGCTCTAAAGAAGACACTGACATGTATCTATAGTGACCAGAGAAAAAAATAATAAGATACAGAAGAAAGAAAAGGGAGAACAATAACAAAACTGATATCCTTGAATTATTTTCTGATTGACCATGGGACCAGTTATAAACCTGATTTCTGTATTACTCCAAGTCCCTAAGCTGAAACGGAAAATAAGTCTACTTATTTTCTCCAGCCTTCAAAATGCATCTTTCCCTCCCCAAGACAATACTTAATGCTTAAATGAGGGTTCATAATTTTACATGCAATGATTTGTGAGCAACTGGCTCAAGTAGATTTCAGGTGAAGTTAATACAAATGGTAACACCTCAAGAGCTTGCAAGCTAGAGATGTAACGTGAACAAAAGAGTTGTCAGAGCAATCCTGTGACAGATACAGTGAGGTGACTTTCTGAAAGCACACCATGGAGCAAAAGAGCTAGTGTTTACAGAGAATATTATGGCAACTAACAACTGCACCCCAATCGAAACATTTTTTAAAGAAAAATCTAATATAGTTTTTAAAAAAAATCAGAACTCTCCTGACAATCCAGTAAATGGAGGTGCCTGCAGCTAACTTGTGCTGGAAGCCCACAAAGCAAAAGCCAGGCAGTGACTCAGGGTGGCAGTTTTGCCAGAGAGGATGAGATCAGTCTTTGACTTGGTGAGGGAAGAGGAAGAAAAGTAAATGAGGAGCAGCAAAACCATCCATATCGATGCAGCAGTCAAGACAGTTGGAGAGGAGTGAACTGCCCACTACATAGCAATGCCTCTCCCCTTCTCTGTGAGGGTCAGACTTTCATGACCTGTGCAGTAGATATTCAAGTAACATCTGCACCCTACAATCCAAAAACTTTCCCTCTAGTTTACATGAGAAAATCGGTACACAAGTAACCAGACCATAAGACATGTATTAAGGGACATATTGGTAATGAAACAATATGTACTACAAAAAAATTAACAAAGGAAACTATTCTTTCCACCATGAATTATTGGAGATGACTTTATGAGGAAGCAGGATTTGAACTTGAAATTTAAGAGCTCTATAATAATAATAATAATAATAATAATAACTCCATATACTAATTTACACACATGTTCTTAATCCCTACAATAACCTTATAAAGTAGGTAGTATTATTATCTGCAGTTATAAGTAATAACATTAAATCCTAGCAATATTAAGCAAATTGTCCATGGTGATATTGTCTAGATCCCTAGGGGAACTTTCCAGAATGGAAGGTAGATGTACAAAATAAAATAAGCCAGAGATGCACAGAAAAGAAAGGTAAATGATGGTCCTAGTAGTGTAAACTAGTGTGACATCCCATTTTGAATGAAGGAAATAATTTCTTAAAGAGGTAGATAAGGCAGTAGGGGACTCAGTTATCTCCAAATCTAAGAACTATTCAAGAAAAGCATGTCTGGGCAAATACTTCTCCAATTTGTATTCTCTGTCTAGTATTAATCCCAAGATGTTTTTCTTAAGCCCAGGTCTGTTTTTATGACAGTTTTTCAGGTCTTTATTTTGGCAGCAGGATTTCACCTGACAACTTCCATATGAGAAGGAATTGTATCTGTACAGTTCTGTCTTAGGTGTCTGTACAGCTTTCCTTTGCCACAATCCAGATAAATATTAGTCAACAATCTCCATCAGGAAGAACTGCTTTAATTTTCAGTATGTTGGGTGGGGAAGGGAAGGGAGCAGAGAGAGAGATGAGAGAGGAAGAAGAATAAGCAATATCAGGGAATAAAATATTGCCATGACCTGGAGGGAAGACCTGTCAAAATGGAAGAAAAATTATTATATCTGCTCAGAAAAACCTCATCACTTATGAGTGGGTTCTTATTCTGACATAAACTACCATTTAGCCAAAGGATGGCTTTTTATTTAAAAGAAAAGTATATATTGCTTATTGCTATGTTTACTTTATAAAGTTCTTATACCATGATAAGGATTGATGATTTTCCTTCAAAGTAACATTTCTTCATTCTCCTATGTGACCGTTTCTTCCCCTGGAACTAAAGTCTAGCCTCATGTTTTAGTTGCTTTTCTCATTGCTGAGACAAAATACTCTATGCCCAAAATTAAGGTAGGGAAGGATTATTTAGCTCACAGTTTGTAGAGATTTCAGTTCATAATCAGATGGCTCCAAGGCAGGGTGACTGGCAGAGGAAAATAGTTCCTAGCAGGCAGACTGTAGCAAAACAACAAAGGACCTTAATAGAATCTTTCTGTCCCTTTTATATTGTAGGTAGGCTGCCTGGATTAGGACGGTGCCAAACCTATCAGTGGACTGATTTAGTAATCACACACTCTTGATCCCAGCATCACATACTGCAGATCCACCCAGCTCTGACAAAGCCCCACCTATGACTGCATGAGGCTTTCAGGGGCATCTAGACCCACAGCATAATACCTTATGTGCTTTTAATCCTCCCACAGCATAATACCTTATGTGCTTTTAATCCTCCAACATAATCAAAAACATCACTAAAACTCGAGTGTGGAATAATGCTCTCATTTGACTAGATCCTTGGGCTACTGTGCTTTTTTCCCCTAAATGAACCATAAAACTGTAAGTGCAACAATTAATAGCGGAAGAAAAAATGAGAACTTGAAAACTTTCAGGGTCCATGTTGCTATTGGGTCTGGTTGTCATTTTAATGTCTGTAGAGGTTCCCATAACTTCTATGAATAAAGTACCAGGGGAAATTCTGAAAGCATCAAACATACAGCTGATATTTTCCATGTGCTTTTCACCACTTCTCTAAGTACAAATGGCCTCAAAATTTTTTATTCCTTTCCAGCTTTTTTTTTCTAACACAGTAACTTAAAATCATGTTTTTGGTCCCTAAACAAAAAAAAATCCAATGATTCAAGCTTTTAAAAATGCATGAAATGCCACTCTAGGAGATGCAGAGTGATGCACTAGTAAATCCTTCAGTAAAAACTTGTGTTCAATTTTGTTTCATATAGAAATTCTATACTTTTCTTCTTGTAGTAGCTATCATCCTGCAGGCATGGTGGGAAGCACTGCAACAGATGGAAATAAAGACATGTTACTAACATTCGGCCTGTCAGACTGGATTATAGTAAGTCTCCAGTTGACAGGCAGTAAAATAATGGATAACGCAAAACTGTAAGTATATTAGACATCCATAAATTGTATATCTTGAATATATGCTATTGCTGTGAATTTTTGAGATAAAAATAAAATGGATAAATTAGAGCTTATCATTCAAGTCTCATTTATATGTTGTTTCCCATAAGAAACATTCTCTAGGTTTCCAGAAAATTCTCTGGAATTCTTTAAACTGCTGTTGTAAATGTACCTGAGCTACAGGTACTGGTTTATTTGACTGTTATTAATGGGCATGGCCCAATGAAAGCTGCAGAGATAAAATTGTGTGCCAGCAAAGTACAACTGCAGAATTATTTTTTTTTTCCTAGAAACTGCAATGGAGCCCTCCTGTGGCTAATTTAATCCAGCCAATTCTTTCTGGTCTAAGTAGAAAAGTATAGAAGCAGCAGCTTTACTGCAGCTGTAGCCATGACAATGTGCTTTGTGTCTAAGAGCCCTGGGAATAAACAGTCCTATGACAAATACATATTTCTGAAGAAAGAAAAAATAATGCCTAAGGATGGAAGGAACAGAATTTGCCTCTTTATTTTGCAGACAGCATCCAAAGTTATTTTCATAAATTTTGTAGTGATATTTTACCAAAGAGAAAGGCATAGGATTTAGGAACTATGTTAGAAATGGGAAAATAGATTCATCTAATAAAAAGGAAATTGTCTAGTTTTGTGACTCTAATTTCCCAAAATGAAGTGAAAAAAGATTTTTTTTTTTTTTTTTTTTTTGTACTGGAGATCGAACTCGCGATCTCAAAGACTCTTCTTTTTAATTTATTTGGCAGGTCTCTGTTTCTCCAAGATACTGCTCAAAACTAAGAAAGAACGGAAAATATATTATTTTAAACTTGACTTATTTAATTACATATCATGTCTGGTGAGGAGCACTTAAGGATCTGTACAAACATCTTTCAATCTTGGTCCAGTTTCTAATGATGTTTTCTCACATCTCTTAGCTCAAAGCTCCCGTAGACTATCGTGATGTCTGGTTCATCCCTGCCTGTGAACTCTTCTCCCCACACACAGACACCAGTGCAAATGCCATCCTCTCTCCCACCCTGATGTAACCTTTCAAAAGATGCATGAACTGAATAATTTTGAAATTGTCTCTTCCTTCTTCAGGAAAGAGCTCCTGATAGTCTGCTTGGAGTGAAATGCTACAGATTGTAGGCAGGGTAGTGCACAGTAGCTAAATGACCTATCTGCAGTGCCTCACACAAGAGTGACTCTCAGTGAAGGTTTGTTAAATGGTGGCTAGGTGAGTGGATGAAAATATGCTGATCAGTTTTAGATATTTATTTGATTTTTAATTTTTAAGTAATACAGTAAGTCATTAATGGTCCTCGTGGCATGTTTTGTTCAAAAATCAAACTGCCTTCTTCACAAACAATTTTCCAGTATGTATCAGGGTACTTAAAGTTTCTATCTTTGGGTTCAATAACCTTTTGAGAGCCTAAATTTCGATAATGTTCTAAAATACTTTTACAGCTTAACATATAAAATGTTGGCCACAGTTATTTATAGCAAATGAACAATTGTGAAAATCTATCATGAAGAGTTAGGTACATTATTAAAACATCTGGCCAATGGTATATTTGTGTAGTCACTAAAATATGGATGGAGAATTTAACAATATTTCTTACAAAGCTTTATCTTAAATGCCAAATATAAATTCTCTTGCATAGTATTATCTCAATTATGTAAAAAATATACAAGAATGTATAGAAAACACATATTTGTAGTCAACCAAATAATAGTTAAGGTTGCTTCAAGGTGGTAATTTTATTCTCATTTTTCCATACTATTAAACTATTCTAAAATTAATACATAACACTGTATTCAGAAAAAATTTTTTGAGACAGAGTTTCACTATGAAGTTCAGGCTGGCCTTGAACTCACATTATAACCCAGGCTAGCCTTGAATACCCAGCAATCCTCCTGCCTCAGCCTCCCAAATGCTGGGATTACAGGCATGTGCCACCATGCCTAGCTATAGTCAGAAATTTTAAAAACTTGGAGAGGTTTGTAATCTTGTCAAGAAAAATTACTATGTAATATTTAGTAATTTCTAGTTGGATCCTTCTAACAAAACTGCTCCCCAAGCTCCCATCTCCTGTTTCCTTGGCAGTTTTCCCGGTTCTTGATCTTGGCTGCTGCTTTTGATACTCCCTCTATCATCAACTAGTAAACTCCTTGTGTTAACTGAGCTTGGTCTCCAACATACAATCCTTTGTCATTTGTTATTTCCCAGCAATAATACTTTGTATTCGCTTTTAGGACAGGCCATCTCTGTTCTATTTGAAGAGTTAAATGATTATAGCAGTTCTTTGGGGAAGACTGATCTGGAACCATGGGTCTAGAAGTTTGGAATATGATAGAGACATATAATTCTTATACCTCATTTATGTGATTAACAGGAATATTAACCATGCTACCTTTATTGATCTCTTCAGTACACTCTAATTTCCTGGGACACAGCAACTGTAACATCTCAGTCTTTCCAATGCCTAATGTGGAGGACCACCTGGATGACTCTCCTTGAACAAAGAGCAGTTATCTCTAACTTGGGTAAACTTGGCCCTGTCTCCATCTACTGATATGTACAGAACTGGCTAAACCATCTCCTCTTCCCTTCAATTGGCTTTACGCAATGTAAATAGGGCTGGCTGAGGTGCTGATGTGTAACCTTTGAAGCTAGGTGACAGTCACTGTTTCCCCACCCCATGACTCCCCCAAAACATGGGTGAGTCAGGTGGGATGAAGAGCCATGGCTCCAGGGATGTCACCTGGGATAGAGCCTTGAGATAAGAGGCTAGGACTTTCCAGGGCAGAAAGTTGTACATATCAAAACTGAAACACTATCCCCAAAACATCAGAAGCTACCTCAGCTGTGTTATGCAGATTGGTCTTTCTGCACGTCCTTCTCTCTGCACAGTGCAGAGGTGCTTTCAGGCCTCCTACCTAGCCCAGCTCACAGCACTCACATTCTTCCTGCCATTCTCAATCACTCATCCTCAAACCACTCCCTTCTTCATGAGTTAATAAAATCTGGGTTGGGCCTGGGTCAAGGCCACAGTTCTGATGAACCTCATCCTGGTTGGATTTAGGACCCCTTTGGCTCCCCATAACTATAAATATATCTTAGTGTCTTTATTCTCACCGTGGGTTGCACTAGTAGTGGTAGATTGGATTTAACTTATTGGAATTTCAATAACTTTTCCATGGGATTATGAATATAAACTTCCTGGACTGTGATGAAGTCCAAAAAGGGCTCTATGTACCTAACAGTTCTGATATATAATTGACACTTAAAAAACAATGAATAAATGACTGAATGGGTGCAGGTAAATGAGGACCTATTTACTGTCAGTGATCACTCTTCGATTAACACTGTATTTATTGAGCCAGAATTTGCTTGGAGCTAGATTACACAAGAAATTCTGGTAATAAAAAAAATGCATTAGTAAATTGCCTCTACTTTTCTTCCAGTGTAAATATGAAGACTGAGAAAGATCTGGAATCTTTTAAATGTGTATTTGGGTCATCCAGCTAGTGCTAACCAAAGGCACATAGATCCAGGACTACCAATCTGGATTAACTGTGGTGGGTAGAACAGTTGAGTCACTGTTGAGTGATTCTTTAGGGTCAAGTTGTCCCAGATATATCAAATTATGGTGTCAAAGATTAATGCTACAGCTCATTTGCAGCTTCTCTGTATAGTAGCCACCTAGGATCAGCTACACTTGAAACTCTGTTGACTGGAAATTTATACAAAGGTTCACCCTTCCAAACACTTCCTTTTCTCTGGACTTAAGTCACCTGTATCCCATAATTCAGCCCCCTACAGTCCAAGGCCCCTAGAAAGAGTTATCTTTTACAGAATAGGTTGGGAATCTGAGTGCCCTTGCAGGGATCTGGGCTTTCTAAAAGCTGGTGTTAACCTCCAGGGAGGAAACAGCTTTTGCTATGGTTTAGATCTAGACTGTCATCCAAAGATCCACATGTTCAGAAGTGGTGCTTTAGGAAGGTGATTGGATTGTGGGGTCACTGTACTTACCAAGGAATTAATCCACTGAGGAGCTCAAGTGCTGTTAGGAGGTGAGCTTTGGTGGGCCACTGGGACTGTGACCTGGAGAGTGTATTTTTTTCCTCTGGCCCTTTCTCTACTTCCTGACTGCCCTGGGGTAAGCAGTTTTCCTCTGCCATACACTTCTGCCATGCTGTTTCTGCCATGCAGCAGGCCAACCGTGGACTGAAACCTCTGAAAACCATGAGCCAAATTAAAACTTCTCATTCTTTAAGTTATAGGTATCAGGTATTTTGTCCCAGATGTAGGAAAGTGACTAATACAACCTTCCTCACAGGGACTTACCTATTTCTGATTGCTAGGATGAATGGCTTCTACCATTGAAAACCTTATGAATTGAACTGTGTAACCCTGTAATTCCTCATACCTGTACTGCCACACATGGTCATCTTGCCCTGAAATGACTTCAGTGCTGACAGCCAGCTACTCTCTAAGACCTGAACTCCTAAGTGGCACCTTGTCTTATTTTTGTCAGTTCTCACAGAAAATGTGAAGGAAGTGCTTATTAACAAGATATGCATGACATCTATATGATCTTCCAAGTATATAAAAGATTGGAAAGAAATACTTTTTTTAGTCAGGATTTATGAGGGAAAGGATTTAATATGACACATAATTTACAGGACACCCAAAGAGTCTGATGCAAGAGTGCAGAAGATCTGTCCACACACAAGAGACTCAAAGAATCCACCTAAGGGCCTGGATCCCATAGAAACATCCTGCACAAGTCTAGCTGAAGACCTAGATGTTGGGGTCTGTGCCTAGATTCGCAATCCCCTAAAAGAGTGCAAGTGAAGGCCCAAAAGAATGAGACAAGCGGCAAGATCTTTAGGGCTGCAGGAGGACTAAAATCCTTGGCAGAGTTCATAAGTCTGCTAGCTGGCCGGCCAACTGACCCTGGGCAGCCCGTAATTAATTAGAACAAGCAAGGAGTTGGGTGGACAGTGGAGGAAACCTGAACTCAGGAAAGTCTCTAGGTGGCCTCAGCTGTGGTCCATCTTGCGCCCTGAGGTATCTCCTCATTCTCAGTTCAATCATGCCGGGGTCATGCCACAGCCCTGCATGTGTACTCAGCCTCAATGGTCTCCAACACCTAGAGACCATGACAATGTCCTCCACGAGTGCAGTTGGAGGCCCAAAGCCCATGACAATGTCTCATGCAAGCCTGTATCAGGATCTGCACTGGGAAGGCCCAAAGATCAGTGGTGGAAGCTAGGAAGTCTGTACCAGTGGGATGAAGAATCTGTGCCAGCAGGCTGAGGAATCTGCCCTAAGCCTGGAAGCCACACTTAAAGTAAGAACCAGAGCTCCCTTGCAAAGAACCGCAGCCATCCTCAGCAACAGCAAGGACCCAAGCCCCACCAATGATGAGAACAGTCAAGTTCATATCATATCAACGTAACAAGCTTCTCCAGGACAATCAACAGTGCACCATCTTCCTTCCTCTCTAGTTCTCTTTTTATGCTGTTAGCAACAATCCTCAGGCAGGCCTTCACACCCAGAACCACACTGATTCAGTTTAGCTGGGTGTTATAAGTTGACTACCAGTTGTCAGTCCACCGCATGCCTTTAAAAATTTCTATCTTTTATCAGAGATTAAAGTTAGATGAATCCTATAATTAGTCACTCTTTTAAAAATATAGACATTCTTGCTTCCATTTCCTATATATTAATACATGTTTCATTAACATCCCAACACCTACACAGTAAATCCAGTAAATCTTTTAAATCTAAAAGTAGATCTTTTAAATCTATAAGATATATATTTCATAGCTTCTCTTATTGCAGTATTTTTAAAATTTGTATTATGTTTAGTATCTTTTTCTTTGTTGTTATATTTAGCTTGAAACCCCTGAACTACACCATCTTAACATTTCATGTATTTACTTGTCATTACATAATTCAGGTAAAAATTCTCATTCAGTAGAATTCTACACATTCTATTTATCTTCTTTAACATATATTTTTTTCTTGAAATATATTTTGAAATATCCTATGAATTCTTTAAGGGAAAATTAGAGGTCCTGGTAATTACTGCTGAATTCTGTTTTCATACAGAAAATCTGTGGATGTCCACCAGCATCATCTCCAACAGAGACATACATTTTTTTTAAACTTTTTTTTTTATTTTAAAAGGGAATAAAATTAAGCACAACAAAACAGAACAGAATGGGACATAAGAAAGCATAAATTTCAAAGCAAGACAACCAGAGATCTTCACTATCTGTCATATTGTCTCTTGTCCTATTCCAAATGGTTGTCCTTATCTTTGCATATGGAGAGCTCATACTAAATACCATAGCCAATCTTTTCACAAGATGTGTAGTTCACTGGCTCCCATTTGTTAGGCAGGGGGGAGGGGGAGGGGGGACACGGGATGGGGGACAGAACAACATGAGACGTCTGATTCTCAGCCCACACGCAGGCAGGCTCACAGTCGCCCCCCAGAGATGGGAAGAGTTCCTTGTTCTCCTGGTACCCCAAGTCAACCGCACTGTGCAGGTCCCGATGCACTGGGGTCTCTCTCCTTCAGGCCGTCAAAAGTCTGCCACACTCTCAGCCGCCCCCCAGGGAGAGGAGGAGTTCCTTGTTCTCCCAGCACCTCGAGTCAACCACACGGTGCAGGTCCCGATGCGCCAGGGTCTCTCTCCTTCAGGCCACCGAAAGTCTGCCACACTCTCAGCTGCCCCCAGAGAGGAGAGACATACATTTTAAAGTATGTTGTTCACCCTAAATTTGGCCAAAAAAGAAAAACACTTCAAGCATATAATTTTCTTCCACAGCCAGGAAATTTAAAAATTTTATACAAAGCTACAGACAGATCTATTATACCTTATTTCTAGGGAAATTTTGGTTTGTATCACTCAGAAATATCAAAAATATTATTTCAAACAAAAAGAGACCATTTCACTAGAAGAAACAAAGTATTGGAAGGATAAAAATTATACATTTTCAAACCATTTACTCTGAATGTTAGGTATTCCCCAGGAGTATTAGTGTAGACATGGGAAAAGCACCAATAGCCCTAGTGAAAAAGACAGTTATATTTCCCAAAGTGATGACAAAGGAGTCCCACATCAATTTAAGGAGGGCAGTAGAAAATAATAAATTATTACATATCCTTTTATTGACCAAGTATAGAACAACTATCCCACAGTTTTGTCTACCCTCTTGATATAAGGGAGAGTCAGAGGATACAATAAAAAAGATATACTCATTAGATATTAATTTCCTAAGTTAATTAAAAAAGGAAAAATGAATGTGACTCTCTAAATTATAGACTTTATTAAGTATAATTATGAAGCTTTGTAAACTCCAATGATTGCTACAGAGACAATATTATACAATGTTGAGACTACTCTCGACTGCTAGACTATTTAGACTTGAATGCTACTGCCAAAGCTTGCTATGTGACTGAGTCAGTTTTCTACCACTGTGACAAAATACCTGAGATAAATAACTTTAAAAGAGTAAAGTTTTATTTTTTGCTCACAGTTTCACAGGTTTCAGTCCATGGTCTCCCAGCTTTGTTGTTTCGGTTCTGTGGCAAGGCTATACAACATGGTATGCATGGTGAAAGCAAACTGCCTACCTCATGTTAGTCAGGCAGTGTTCCAATATGCCTTGATGGGCATGGGCAATGATATAACTTCCTTCTCCTGGGCCCTCCTTTCAATGTTTCCCAGTTGTGCCACAGGCTGGTGAATAAGACTTTAATGCATAAGCCTTTGGGAAACACTCCAGATCTAAACTATAGCACTATGCCTATATAAATAAAATATTCAGCGTAAATGAAAATATTTACTAGTAGTTACTTTGTTTCAAGAGTACACTGATAATCTGAAGAAGTATCCCAAATTTGGTAAAAACTATCAATTCCCTCTAAATCATTATAGATATACAAATAGAATGTAGGACATTAAATGTCAGATGTTTGAATTAAAAATAGAAATGTCATTCACATTCTCTAAAAATGGCTCCAAAAATGTCTGGATGATTTTTTTAAGAGAATAAAACAAAATAAAGCAAAGCAAAACAAAATAGAACAAAGCAGAGCAGAGGAAAACAATGCAAATAACCCAGGATTTCAGAAAAAACAGTAGGAAATCAACAGTGACTACCATAATGTCTCTTGTTTTCTTCAAAATAGTTATCCATACCTTGAACCATTATTTAGAACAGCAAAGTCTTAGTTTTGACCTGGAAGTGTTCATAATGAGTATAATTTTTCACGTTTCAATTGCCATCCAGTATGACTCAACTAGAAAAGCCAGTGATAATAAGCTCTTTAGTTAGCAGAGCATATTGTAAACACTGACTTGCCCTCACTTCTTAAGCCTCACAAAAACAAAGGTAAAGAAAGGTTAAATGGTGTGGGTGTGGGGGGGTCACTTATGTTCACAAAAAGAAAACAAGAGAAGAGACAATGTAAAACTGGCCACAAAAATTTAGAAGGTAATCTGTATATGTTGATTTGTATCCTCCCAAAGGCATATGGAGTGTGAACTTACTGGGAAAGAGGGTCTGTGTAGACATGATCAAGATGAGGCAGTAAGGGCACCCCAGTTCGGCTGCCAGTCTGTGGCTGGCAGGAGGGGGCCCCCCGGAGGAGGGGGCCCCTGGGGGGGTGTTTTGCATGCCCTCTCTTCCGGAACCCTTGCTTTTCCCCCAATTGTTCATTTTGCAGCCCACGATGTTTCCATTCATCTTAGTAACTGACAGCGAAAGGATTGGCTGGACTGGATTGGAGCAAAGGGACTTCTGGAGTCCAGGGAGTGTGACAGTGTCATTCAGGTGAGAGTCTCCGTTCCATACAGCAACCATACCACTACGATTTTATTGCACTTAAGAGGCTGAGGCAGGAGGATCACCATGCATTCGAGGCCAGCGTGAGCTATATAGTGGGTTCAAGGCCAGCCTGAACTACATGAGTCTCTGCCTTAATAAAACAAACAAAAAAAGTTCAACAAATCCTGGAAAAGGGAACAAGACTTTCTTCAAAATTTAAAGTAGAGCCTGGTGTGTTGATTCCAAAGGAGTTCCGTCCTTTGCCCTTCAGCTCATCAGGGATCTCCTCTGTGAATGGCCCTATTTCATTGTGCCTAAATTGCTAAGTGCCTGCCTTTCTCAAGATTCTTGGAGAGGTGATTTTGGAAACAGACTGAAGCTGCAAGATTGTCAGCATCCCCAGGATACGTGCATTTGTAAAGAAAATATGAGTGGCATAATGGTACCTGGTTATGCCCAAATATGGAGCAAGAGGTCACGGATGTCCAAGGCACAAAATGTATTCCTAGAAACAGTGAAAGGAAGGAAGAATTTTAAACTGCTGATTTACTTCAAGACTGGAAAAGTTAAAACTTTTCATCTAAATAACATTAGAAGTGCAGCCTTTACATCCTATGGAGAAAACTTCACTCACCTACATTTAGTTTTCCGAAATAATGGCTTCTTGATTGTTGATTAGCTCCCACAGATGCTCAACAGTTGAAAATGTTCCTGGCCCGTGTCCCTCAAGACAATCCTGAACCACACATGAGCCCCGATGAGGAAGATAATGAGAGTGTGTCTACCAGCATAGTGACACAGACCAGTGAAAGTTCACTGCCCAGTGTTTATAATAAATCTGATGAGGAATGCTCAGGGACAGACCAAGAAAGTGGAAAATATATTCGGAATATATCTTTGTTTTCATCCAAATTATCAATACTTACTAGTAAAGAGTCAGAAACTCAGCATGGGAAGAATACGATACAATTCTCTGATTCAGAGGCACATGAAAGTGAGAAATTCCTGATAAAATACAATGCAAATCCCTTTAAGTATAAAAGCCCCAACTGGAAGAAACAATCAAAGGCAAGAGAGTTACAGAGCAATAAGAATGCCTCATCTATGTTAATGGCCAACGCTTTTGATGGTCGTTCCCTAGGTGATACTGACCTCCAAGATCTCACTGAGAACACACTTCGAAAGCTTCTGATGATGCTAAATTATACTGCAGACAGCCCAGAGCCCATGTTGCCCAGTAAAGTTTACTCACAGCATGGTGGCAAGGTCTCCCCAATTTGGGAAACACCTGTTACATTAATGCAGTCTTACAGTCCCTGTGTTCAATTCCATTGTTTGTTAATGATGTGCTCAATCAACGTTTCCCATGGGCAAGAATTTGCCATATTTTTTGCTTGTGCATGGCACTCCTGCTTACTATGAAAGATGTTTTTAACATGAGCATCAAGGAGAATATACTTGTGACTATTAAAAAAACCCTTTTACTAGTTGCAGAAATGTTTGCTATGGATGCGCAGAACAATGCACATGAATTTTTAAGCTTCAACTTAGATCAGATGAAGGAGGGCTTTGAAATACCAAACATTTTTGGCAGATCTGAGCACCAAAGTTCACCTCAGCAGGCATTTGCTGGTGATTCTGCTGCTGGAGTGGCTAGCTGTCCTGTCATAACTAATTTTGAGTGTGAGATGCTGCGCTCTATAATTTGTAAAGCTTGTGGTCAGGTTGTTTACAAGACAGAACCAAATAATTATCTCTCCATCTACCTTCCACAAGGAAAGAAAGCACAGCCTTTGTCTATTCAGTCTACTCTTGATCACTTTTTTGCAAAGGAAGAGCTTTAGTACAAGTGTGAGAAGTGTAAGCACAAGAGATCTGATATAGTATACAAGTTCAGCAGGCTACCTAGGATTCTTATTATTCACCTGAAACGCTATTGCTTTACTGAGGTTTTGTCACTAAGGAAGGATGACCAGGCAGTCACTATTTCCACATATTTAGATTTGTCTTCTCATTGCAGTGAGGGCACCAAGCTACCTGTTCCTCTTAGCAGGATTGCACACATTAGAGATACACGATTATTAATAGCTTTTCAAAAGCTAAGTTTTAGCATCCTTTCCTCATTGTCTTTACTGAAGTCAGAAATGCCCAAGAATTCCAGACCAACACGTGATATATCAGGCAAGGAGTCTGATTCACAAAAATCTCAGAGGTTGCTTAAAGGAAAAACAGTACAGCAGCAGGAAGTGGATAAGAGAGAAGCAGAATTGGCATGCTTAGGAGATACAGTACTGACTGGAGAAGAGCAACTTGGCTAGTGGTACCTGGTTATGCCCAAATATGGAGCAAGAGGTCACGGATGTCCAAGGCACAAAATGTATTCCTAGAAACAGTGAAAGGAAGGAAGAATTTTAAACTGCTGATTTACTTCAAGACTGGAAAAGTTGGCATGCTTAGGAGATACAGTACTGACTGGAGACGAGCAACTTGGCTAGTTGCTCATTGATGAATCTGGAAGATACTTACCTTCCTCTGTTTTCCAGGTATCCTGGTAAACCCTTTAGCAGCTCAGACATCTGTCTTGCAGAAGCACAAGTTCAAGGAGTGCCTGAAAATCCAAAAGTAAAGAAGTCTGGAAAAACCAATACATTTGCAGAGTCAGATTTTGATAGTGTCAGTAAGACCACTGAAGACTTTTCCAAAGATAAGAAAACCAGAGTTATAGGAAGATCCCAGAAAGTTACCAAAGTAAGGAATGTGATGGGATGAAAATCCATAAAGATGCCCCTCATCACACACTTCCTGAAGGCCTTCCAAAGCCAGATGCCCAGAACCAC
>PVJX010023760.1:0-28879 GCA_004027295.1 Dolichotis patagonum | reverse complement strand
AAAAGTTGTGGCATTTTTATACAATGGAGTACTACTCAGCTATAAAGAATGATCACATCGAGATATTTATAAATACATGGACACGACTTGAGACCATTCTCTTAAGTGAAATAAACCAAACTCACAAGGGTAAATACCATATAATCTCCCTAATATGAGATTTGATAAGAGTATATAAGACTTTATGGTAAGCATGAGGTCCCATCTCATAGCTTCGAAGTCTTTCAAAGTTTTCAATCATCAGTTGCAATGGTGTTATCCTGCTTTGTTTGACTATATCATACGTGATGATATGAACAGCTGTTTTGAAGAAAACATTATGACAGCTATTGCTGATTTAATATTATCCTTCTTAGAAGTCTTACCATGCTTTTTTTTTTTGGTTCTATTACCATTGGTTCTGTCTACCACATTGTGTCTCATTGGAATTTGAATGTGTGATAGTTCAAACAAATTTTTTCTTTTTTATCAAAAATGAGATATTATAATACCCATTGATCATTTTCTGTTATTTGGTTCAGAAAGCCCTGGAATTCTTTCACTATATGCATGGCTTTATACTATTGTGTTATGTTTGATATTATTGTAATTGAAACTATACTCAACTATAGCAGAGTAAGAGATATGGCGTTAGCTACTGTTGATGTCCAGTTGACTTAATGTAAAGTACTGTGTTGCCTATGTTGTCCTCTTCTGATCTGCTCTGTACTGCCCCCTTTTGTTTTATTCTCTTTTAAATAAAAAAAAGAAATTGTCTTGATTTGAATAATACTCAGATTAATACCTAAAGATGAACATGTATTTTCATTCAGTAAAACAATAACAGAAGCAAACACATAAAAAGTAACAACTCTTCTTTAATGAAATTTAAAATGAAACCTCTTTCTCTAGCTCTGTTCTAGTTGCAAAAAAATTGTTTTTAGTACTTGTGAATATTGTAATTTTTAACACTTACAATTGACTTTCAGATTTCAGATGCCAGAAGTTTTCCCAAATGAGACCCTGAGATCTAAAGAATACATCTTAACACAAAGCAAGGTATTCCAAGCAAAAGTGCAAAGATCCAAAGACATAAAGCATAAGCAAAATGCAAAACTTCAAAATGACTAAGAAATACCGGAGTAAATAATGAAACTTTTATCATTATTTAATGTAAGCCAGAAAATATATCATGAAGGCTTTTGTGCACAATATTAAAGGACTTTAATTTTCCTGTTAAAGTTTTTGGAAGACAATATGGATTTTAAACAATTTTGGCAGAGCTTACCACCATAATTTCACTTTGGCAAAATTTCTCTATTGAAGTAAAAAGGAAAAGATTAATGAATTTGTATGGTAAGTCCAGGTGGAACAGAAATGAGCTTTAATAGAAAATTATATGATTTCATATTATCATACTAGTACCACTCATATATGTAATTATGTAGTGGTACTAGTATGATAATAACAGTGGATTTGGGAAGTAGTGATTTCACAGGTTTAAAAAGTCCAATTAATATGACTTATGACCAATAGATGTATCAGGAAGGAGAGTAAGTGGTTGATAGAACAAAAATTCACAAGACTTTAATTTCAATGGACAATGGAGATAGTCATCAAAAAGATTTAATGTAGCAAGATTAGTATGAGGTGTGCTGAGAATAAAATGACTGCAGATGACAACAACAAAGACATCTCATGGTCAGATAATTACAAGGGAGAAAGTGATGTGTGAAGATATGAATTTGAAAGATATTAACAAACAGAGTCTAATTGAAAAGACTATTAGTTGAAAAATATGCCACAAGCAGAGATAAAGGATAAAGGGTGAACCTGTTGAAGAAAATAAGAGTTCACAGAGGAGAATTAAATAGAAGATATAATCAAAGAAACATAAACAATGACATTTGTGATGTGAGAAGCCAAAGAGCAGCCTAGATATTGAGTTGATACTCATATGAGTTACTCACTGGTGACCTGAAAAATGGGTTTGATAGAATGATAAGGATTCATAGAATACAACAATAGAAGGAACAAATGGGCATTAGTAAAATCAGAAGGACTGATTCTTTCAAGAAGTTACTCTCAATCTGTTTCCCTAGTTGATCACAATGCTGATTTTGATAATGTTTAAGATCTCAGCATCCTTGAGTTTTTTAGTGGAAGCACTGCATCTAGCCTTATTGCCGTGACCCATGCAACCAGCACATTCCTGAGATGGGTGATGAGATTAAGAAAATCTAGACACATAATAAAAGGAAAACTGGGACCAAGTGGACCCTGTCCTCTCTGATTTAGAGGCAGCAACAACTCAAAGTGGTCTGTGTCTTTATTTATATACAGTAAAAAGGGAGGAAGCATGTGATGTTATTGAGAGTACAAGGTCTCGGTGTTTTGCTGGAAACACTGAAATCAAAACATTCTCAGAACTATCTCTGCTGTAGTTAACAGGAGAAGAAACACGAACCTGGTGGACTGGCTTTGCCGTAGTCCCAACAACTTGTTTACATGACTCACCTCTGGCCCTCCATTTTCTCAGAGGTGATCTTGCTCTAGACCCAAACATGTAGTCTATCAGCTCAGCTGCTCCCTGCAGTTTATAAACTGCATATTAGTGGTCATAATACTTAAAGAGCATGATTGTGTAAGAATGTGCTTTCTTAATTCCCTGATTAACATACACATTAGGGATGTTACAAACCATAATCAAGGAAATCATTAATATCTCTTTGTTTTTAGTTTTATCATAGGGTATTAAGAATAAAACAACTGGCATGTTTTCCTTTTGTCTATTCAAATATTAATCCCATTTCTTAGCTCTTTTGTATTTGTGTCTGTGTTGAAATATTATAAATAAAATATAGGTGATGTGTAGTTCTCTTTATGTACTTTATTTTCATTTATCTGTAAAATAAACTATGAGTGATTATTTTAAGTTCTTTGAATTTTTAATGAAAGTGGTATTATAAATCTTAGCACTTTACATAACAAAAAATCTCCCAGAAGTATTCAAAGTAAAAGAGACATAGAAAAGGTTTGTCTTTAATTTATTCTTTTTCTTTCATAGTAATTTTTGTTATATGTACACAGCTCAGTGTCCATAGTACTCTTCACTTTAGATGGCTGGTCACAAATGCAAACAATGAGTAACACTGTTTTACACTAGATGAAACACCATTACTTGCTGAGTTAATTTCTTTTAAAACTTCAAAATATAATTTTACAATCATAGCTACTTGGTTACTGCCAACATTAAGATATCATAATGTTCAAGAAAGGTCAACATACTTGAAATTCCGTATGCAATTTATTTCAATGCTATTTTCAAATACTACTTCCTATATGTTCCCATTCATGTGAAAGAGCAACTCATCATTAATGATCCAAATGGAAATCAGAAAAAACTCTAAGCTTTAGTTCAGTGTTAATTATATAATTAGAAACTTATGACAAATCAGCTCTTAAATATGGATACCTTCATTGATTTTAGCATTAGTAAAAAAAAGTAGATTGTATGCCTTTAAAATATTAAAGTTTTGTCTTCTGTTAGAAATTTTACTTTTTTGGTTAATATAGATAGCATGCTTGTTCATATCACTTCTAGTTGTGTCTATAAAATAAAACTAGCTTTAACCTTCCTAAATTCTTTGTTTTCCAGATGAATATATTATTACTCTTATGTAGTAAGAAGTTCTTGAATTAGTTTTAAATCAGTTACAAATATTACATGTAATAATACATAAAATACATAAAACATATGTAACAAATTCAATTTTAGACAAGGAAACAGAGCACATACAGCAAAGCTATATACAAGCAGGAGAATTCTTATTGACAGTTCCATAGAAAAGATGCAGTAATTTATTCTGTACTCTTCCTTAATAGTTATGGTGTATAAGCATGCATATGAATTTAACACAAAGAGCAAAAAAGAGATCTCTTCATTAGTAGTGATTCTACTGACCATTGTTTTGCTGTATTACAACAAATTCTAACCACCTGAAATATTTTCTTGATCAATTAAGGTTACTGATCATATGTGACATTTACTTCATTTTTTTAAAAGCCTCTGAATAGGGAAATAGAAACATATTTTTCTCCCAAGAGCCTTAAGCAGGAGACATATGTCCCTCTGGATCATTTTGAATATGTTATAAATGATATGCTAATTGTATTTCACAAAAAATATGTGAAACTATGTGTCACAAATTTTAAAAAACTGATTAGTTATAACACCTATTTCCAGGCATTGGTGTTCACATCAACTCTTCACATTCTCAGAGTTATAATATTTAGTAAGAGAAGAAGGCAACACAGTGAAAAAAACCTCAACTAATTCCTAAAGAAATCCACAAGTACATATAGGGGAGAACATTGGAATCTAAGAAATATATACTGTATAGCATAGAAGCCTAGGAAATGCCAGTGAAGTATGAATGCTGATAATATGTTCTCCGAGGTTAAGGCTGTGTTAGTAATGCAGTAGGAAAATTAAGATCAAACTTGAAAGTTTGTAAAAGACAACTTGTATATAGACAAGGACAAGCACCAACAGTGGTAATTCATTAGGTTGCAGGTGCTTTAAGAATACAATGACTATAGAAATTTGAGAGAAAAGAGAGAGGTCCACAATAACACTGGCAATAAAAGCAGAGATTCTGGCAGACTTTGTTGACCATACTATTGTGTGGTTAATGCTATTACCATAAATACTAAAGCAATTTCAAAAAGGGTAGAATCAGTTTTATTAGTCCATGAAGAAATGGTCACCAGATAAATACTGCAGCAAGTAACAGAGAAGGAAACAAAGAGATGCCAGATGTCCGTTAGAAAGAAAATAGACATTTTAGCTGACGGATTCAATTTGGTACCATGTCCGAGGTTGCAGTTTCCTCCAGGTTGTAACGGCTTCAAATTACAAAGGAGAAAAACTTAGAAGAATATCTTTTAGTTAAAAAAAAAGGAATTAAATTTGGAGCACTTTCAATGTAAGGAGGCTCACTGAATGTATCACACAGGATATCAAAAATATACAAAACTGGAACTGAGAAGTATGGAATGACATAAGTTTGGAGTCTAAGAAAATGGATGGAATTTAAAACAAGATAAATAAAATTATGTAATGACATTCAGATACTTAGGGATTAAGTTTGAAAATTCCACTGATATAATAAGAAAGTAAAATAATACAGCATTATATATAAAATATCCAAATATATATGAAATTTAATTTAAAAGTTCAAAAGTAAACATGTGAAAGTATCAATAGTTGTTTTTAGATTTGGGGTCCTTGAAAAATGTTTTGTGATATTATTTCCACTGGTTTTATTTATTTATTTTTATTTTTATATAAATAAGAAAACATTTTATTTGAACAGGAATTTATGAAAATCACATTCACTACATTACTTAATTCAAATCAGTGAAACTTTCTCTAACTGAAAACCAGGATACTTAGTTTAAAGTAGTATATATATATATATATATATATATATATATATATGTATATATATATATTAGTATATATATATATTAGTATATATATATATTAGTATATATATATATATATTAGTATATATATATATATATATATTAGTATATATATATATATATATATATTAGTATATATATATATATATCACCACAAATATTTTTACCTCTACCTTTTTCAAAATACCTGACACTGGAAGTGTTTCAGATTTGATTTTTCAGATTTTGAAATGTTTGCATAAAGCTTACTGTTTGAGTATTCATAATTCATCTTGTTTTTTATTTTATTTTTTACTTTAACAAGGGTAAAACTAAACATAACAAAACAAAAAAAGCAGATCAGAAGAAAACAATGTAAGAGATACAGATTTCAAAGCAAGAAAATAGGAAATCTACAATGACTACCATATTTACTCTTGTTTTCTTCTAAATAATTGTCCATATCTTCACACACAATGGATTCATACAAAACAAAATACTATTAAACTGATCAGAATAGAGTGATGAAGGCATTATAGGCCTTCAAAACCAGAAGATAAGGAAATCAACAATGGCTGCCATAATGTCTCTTGTTCTCTTCAAAATAGCTGTCCATACCTTCAAGTATGTTGAAATTAAACAATACAAAACAGACTAAAACCACTCTGAACAAAGAATAAAAGCATTACTGGATTTCACAGCATGACAATATGGAATCAGCATACCATAATGGATACGATAATGTCTCTTTTTCTTCAAAGTAGCTGTTCATTTCATCATGCATAGTATAGTCAATTCTCATAAACTGTTTAGGAGAAGTTCTACGTATGTGTAAGCTTCTACGTGTATACTTGTCCTTTCTGTATTAGAGGGAAAAATAAAATGAAACAAAATAAATATCCATCTTGTTGACACTCAACTGTTCCTTTAAAAAAGGAAGATTTTTTTAATTACTGAATTTTGTTTAAATGTTGTATATAAACTTACCCTATTTATTGGATCTCTCTCAAACATCCACAAAATAATCATAAAAGTTTAAAAAGAAGAAAATCATGCCATAAAACCATGGCTATCAATATCAGATATTTAAAATGAATATTTAAAATAAGAAAATGAAGTGCTATTAATAATTAAGGCTACATCCTAAATGCCTAATGTGTGGTTAAGGAGGGGCCCTACCCACTGGAAACCTGAAAAACTCACAGTCATCTCAGAAAACATAGCCATGGCTTAGGTTCCAATGTCACAGGGATAACCGGACTCCGATACTCCCCTGAATCTTTGTGAAACCTGGGAGGTACTGTCCTTTCCACTACTGCCAGGAGAGACTAGATTTCTCATTTGATGCTAGTAAAACCTGTGAATTTGAAGGCTAAAGATTATCAGGCATTAGAAGGTTTTGAATGGAACGTTTGCATCCCTCTAAAAATTTATATTTTGGAGCCCTAACCTTTAATGTGACAGTATTAGAAATGTGACCTTTGGAAGAGGACTAGATTTAGATGAGGTCATAGGCCTTGATAAGATTAATCTTGTAAGAGAACAAGATCAGTGCTTTTTCCTCAAACCAAGTAAGGGTAAAATAAGTTAGTTGTCTGTGAACAATGACCTGACCATCACGGCCCATGATCTCAAACTTAGCCTAGAAGACTGTGAGAAAGAAGTATCTGTTACTTAAGCCACCCACTCTGTGGGACATTTTTATAATAGAGCTGGCTCAGACACCAATATTCATGCAAATTTTCATAATTTGAACATAGAGATACTTGCATTATCATGAGCAAATCAGATCTCACAAGATTCTTATTGCCAGCTCTTTCCTTTTAGGAAAAATATACTCCTGCATAGCCACATAGAGAATTTCAGCTACTCAGCTAAAATCAAAACATGTCTAAACTTTCAACAGCAAACTATATTTTCTGACTTCCTTGACAGAACATGCTTTATAGGGGCAACTTGTCTTCTGCGAATTGTAACATTTTAAACCACTTGATTTCTCATAACTTTACTATGTGGTATTACATTTCTTTTTGAAAATATAGGCTACGTTTTTAAATGTCTTACCTTAAGTCAATTCCTTACCATGTCTTACCATGTCATTTCAGAGTGAAAATTCTTATTTATGGTGATTCAGTGAGTGGCCAAATTGAATACTTTTACTGTCTTGTTTTTAAAATAAGTCCGAGGGCAATCTTATAAATGTAAAACAATGAAGCCTAATTCTATTCTATTTCAATATTAGACATTACAATATACATTTTCTTTCCTTTTATTTTACTTGTAAAATTATATTCCTAAAACACAGAGAAATTGAGTCAGTAGACTTTATAGTCAGGCCAAAAGCTATTATTTAATTACACAATCAATATTGGACTAATCATTACTGAAGGCAGTATAAGGATTTCCTTGTATTTTCTCTGAGTTATCTTAAATGAAAGATGGTCTCTGAATTCTAACCTAATTATCTTAATATACTTTAAGTGAATAGATTTCAGAAATTATTTCAAAACATATTAAGTAATAGTGAAATCCTTCCTCCAACTTCTCTTAGGTTTTATCTGTGGATTATGAAAATGAATTTTGGTCAGTCCTATCAGTCCTTCCATTGTGCTCTAGAAAATGAAGAACAAATGGTCCCTCACAGTAGCTCGCTGACTTGCAGAACTGAGAGTGGCTAAACCAGATGCAGCTCTTTGGATAAAAGATACTGAATGTGACTTGCATTTCAATTCTTGGGAAAGAATTACAGCCTCTGAAATGAAAGTTATGGTCACTTACCGTAGTTTAAACTTTAAAAGTGACCACCTCTATTTCCTTTTCCTTTCATATAAAATTCTTAATTTTCCTATAACAAAAGTAAAATATTTTTGTGACTAAAATCATAAAATTTTATACCACACAGGATCCTCAGGAGTTGCATTTTCTTCTTCTTTTATTTCCAGTGCCCGTAGGCTTCCAAACCTTTTTTCATGTGAAGGTAAACAGAGACTACAAGATATTCTCAAGTCTACCGACTACATGGAGAAGACTGCGCACTGCCAGATGTAGCAGATTTACAGCTTGGATTGCAGAGATCCTGCCCAGATTCCCTAATGGCTGAGGGACACAAATAAATGGACACCTTTGAGTCATATACCATGATGCAAATGGTTGAGAAATGTACTAAATATGACCACACCAAACATTTCAAAAACATAAAATGATGAATTGAAGTCCATTCCAACATTATTAATTTATTAGGCACTGATTTAGCTTGAAGTTTCAAATCCTGGCCAGGGAAGATGAGACTGTAGCAGATGCCACGCTCTGCTGTCAGCCCTGCTGAGGTCACATTTTCTCCTCACTGATGCATTCCTTTCCTGGGAACTCCTCAGAGCAGAATTCAAGTCCTTTATTCATCACTACGCTACTCCTCTGAAAGCAACTCAAATTCAGTGTTGATTCAGCAGGGGAAGAGGCTGTAAAGTCCATGACTTGGGTTAACTCTCAAGAGTCTTCAGAATTTCAAAGATCTATGGGGAGCCAAATGGCTTCTGCTCTACATGCATTGGAGTTCAACTGCCCAATTTTGCTTCTCGCAATCCCTTCTTAGAATGCAAATCTGTTTCCTATACAATAGACCTAAGAAAGGAGCAAAGACAAATGAAGTTTGGAGCATACTCTTACCATTTTAGAATCAAAAGGAATTGACATGTAGTTAATCAAACAGAAATGTGAAGGATATCATAGTATGTATATATGTATGATGATGCATAGCTTATCCATTGAAGCACAAAGAGGTCCTAAATAAGAGGTAAAAGGAAGATGACCCTCAGGGAAATCAGGCAACATAACACAGACACAGCCCTTATAGCAACAATTCTCATTGCTCAAGGGGTGGATCTCATGTTAAATACATTTTTACTGAATTAATAATGCTGAGATAGTCTTACAGTTTATTGTTTTATTATTATTTTAATTGTATCATTTTAAAGGAAGGGCTAATGGTAAATGAGAAGAAAGTTTTTGGCTTGCTATTTCAGAGGTGATAGGCTGGCTCCATTATTATGGGCTAGTGGTGAGGCAGAGGCATCGAGCAGGAAAAGCATAGCGCAGGATAGTTGCTCATCTTGTACCCTTGAAAGGCACATCTCCAGAGATCACCTTCCTTCACCTGTAACCTAGGGCCTGATCTCTCAAAAGCACCATTTGAGGATCAACCACACACAAACCTCTGGAGAACATTCCAATTACATGGTCCAGTGATTTGCATGGAACCTGGACATCAGATATGCATGATTTCAGCTTAAGAAGATAGGAGAGAGGAAGTGGCCCTAACACAAAAAGAGAACAGAGGATCTAGAGAACATTCATGGACTTCATCCATCATAGTTGCCAATGTTTTAAAAATTTGGAGACATCACATTAGAAGCTAGATTTATTGAAAACTTGGGCCTGAATTTTTCTATGGCAATAATCAGAAAGCTTCATAGCAGTTATTAATTAACTTCAGCAAACAGTTCTTATTCTAATACATGCATAAGTAAAAAAGAATACATAAGTTAAGAAAACCTTTTCCATGCTTAATGGCAGTATATAAATCTTGAAAAAAGTTCAATGCAATGTCTATTAATAAAACATGTTTTAATAAAAATGTGAAAGAGAAATAATCTTGATTAAAACTTTATAAATTAAAATCACTGACATTCCAACCAAGTGTTTTACAATGTAATTATATTTTCAGTAAAAATAGACGAAGTAAAAATTAGTTTTTTAATGATGGAACATTTGTAGTATGCATTTAATCTTGAAGATATTAAGTATACTTAGCAGGAACAAGCATTTGAAAATATACTCAAGTAAAAATATTATAGCCCAGAATGCAAAAAATGCGGCTAAATTTTTAGACTGATGCAGGGAAATTTTTAACCACCTGTACCATTTAGTACTATCAAGCAGGATAGCCTAGATCATGAAATATGACTGCAGTATCCTCTCTATACAGGTTGAGACAGGTCCTAGTTTAGATGAAATCATCAGGCTTACAACCCATTTGAGTTTTGTACAAAATTATGGGCCAGGGATTCCAATGTACTTAACAACCTTGGAAGAATTTCCTCCAAGAATAATCTTATTGGTCAGTCCAATAAAGACTTACTGACTTACTTGCTCAGTCCACACAAGAGTCAGCCTATTTGTAATGGTTGAGAGGACATGAACTGAGGTAAAAGCCGTTGTGTGTTCACTGAATATCACTCACCATGGAACTAGTATCCTTGAACAAAATATTCTGCCTGGCCAGGACAAACACTGTAAGTGTGAGGAACCCATCTCACCCAGAAAGATGAGGCCAGTTCACTGTTAGGCCTACAACACCAAATGCAGATCACCAAATATGAATTCATTTTATAAGATAAACATCATCGCCTTGTAACAGTGATAGTATGACACATTTAACTTGAAACTTTAGGTTTCTAGGGAAATTTGTAGGAGAGGTAGGTCCTGGATCATGCTTTTTAAATGAAAAGTAATTTAGATTAGTTATCCTTTCTCCTCAACACATTTTTTTAGTAGATGT
Source organism: Dolichotis patagonum (assembly GCA_004027295.1). Taxonomy (NCBI): domain Eukaryota; kingdom Metazoa; phylum Chordata; class Mammalia; order Rodentia; family Caviidae; genus Dolichotis; species Dolichotis patagonum. The sequence goes on along the minus strand of PVJX010023760.1, from coordinate 17,874 downwards.
ATTTTGGAAGAAACTGGTGGTGATGTGTATGGCATCTGAATGGCATGTTGCCTACTAATATTTTGATGAGAAGCATCTTGAGCATACTAGGGCACATTGGTTAAAAATTTGGGCTTGTCTACTTACTGTGATCCCTCTTATCTTACGACTCTCAGGTATCATCCTCCTCATCTGTGTTTTATTTTATGTTATTGTTGTTGCTGTGCCTCATAGTTAGGGATTATTACATCACTTCAGACTAAAACAGTTAACAGTAAAGGCAGATTCTCTACTTAGTTTCCCTCTCTATAATTCTGTTACTGGTTTGTATGTGCATTTGTGCACAGATTTATGTCAAGTAACAAATGCATATTGGGACCCTATTGGAATGAATGTATATGGAGCCCAATAAAAGTCATTCTGAGCCTCATTATATTGATCTCTCCTCAGGTTGACAGCCACATTGACTACAGCAAATTTCATGATGTGAACAACTAGAAAAATAAAGAATTGGGGCTTGATGAAAGCAATAATGTAACTCGAATGAAAAACTTATTTATTTACCTATTTTACAAAGCAACCAAAGAAGTTAGAATCAGAACATCTGGGCCTTGATCCTTTCTAATATTTGGGAGCAGAGTTGCTGATATGAGAGTGAGGATATTGACAGAGTGCAGAAAAATATCTGGGACTTCCTTCTGGTAGAGATTTAACCCCTCTTAATAACACCTCCTTGTAGAATGGCAGGTGGAGATAATATTATGTGAGTGTATTTCCCAGTGTGCACAAAAACCACATACACTTTTCCACAGTATTCTGTGTCCTTTATTACATTTTTTGCTCCATATAACCTGGTCTTTTGTGCTTAAAACAATGTTTTCTTTGCAAGATTACTGGAATAACTTTATTACTGAATCTATGATTTGCCAGTGATAGTGGCTATCTATTTCATTCATTTGCATTTTGATTTTCTAGGAGCCTCTATCCAAAGAGAGGATCTATTTTTGTCATTTGTGCTATTCTATACAAACAAACCATGTAAGTTCAAGTGGCTTTGCCTGTCTGTAAATAAGAAGGCAGATATGCAAGACAACAGCATTTGGGAAACACAAGCATCAGTACTGGGCCACTTTACTTTCCCCAGAAGCACCAAACACAGAGCTTTGTTTCACGTTTTCCAAAGCGCATCTTATCCATTACTTTTCTTGGATTCTGAATCAATCAGGCTCAGCTAAGTGCTATAAAATATTGAAAGCAAAATCCAGTGGCATTATACAATAAATGTATATTGGATTTTTGCATAAAGTCTCAACATTGCTAAGAATTATGGAGGAGCTCTGTTTCATACCATCTTTCAGAAACTCTCATTTGTTCTTTATCCTACAACTTGAAGCCTTCTGATGGCCAGCAGAGAAAGGAAGAAGAAACACAAATAACTGCCTACAGGCTGCTCCCAGGGTTGGTTCCCAGTCTATATTAGGGCCAGACACATGTGATATGTTAGTAACACAATCAGAGCTAAATACAGAGGAAGTTGACAAATGCTGACAACATTCTTTGCCCCAAAGGCAAAGGAAATATATTTATTTGATACATACAATCTTTGCTCTGCTTTTGCAACCCCACACTTTCCTCAGTTCTTCCTTAGTCAATAGTCTCCTCTCTGGAGAGTCCTTTGATGGCTCTTTCTTCCGACAAACAAACTCCAAATACTGCCCTAAAGCATGATCCAGAGATAAAAGCAAGTAAATATATTTTATTGCTGTACTTACATTGGTTGTTACTTCTTTGACAATGAGACTTCGAGTTGTAGAACTTGAATGAGTATCATATACTTTTTCACTATGCAAAAATCATGCCATCAATAAAGAGTTTTCAGATTTTAAAACTCTCCTCAGAGTCAAGGGAAAAAATGTTTTTGACGTATGTTCTGGGAGTTATGCATAGTTTTTGCAATTAAGTTTTAAATTTAGTAATGCATTTATAAAATAGTGAACATTTTAGAGCACCATCTCACATAGTCATATTTTGGCAAGAATATCTTTACAAGATGTGAAAATTATTTAGATGCTAAACATATTATGTAAATAAGTCTTGCTCAGCTTTCTTGCAATATTAAAAACAAAAATAAAAGCATTAACAATATGCTGGGAAGAATACTTAGTAAAATGTGTCCCAAGACTTACTACATGTTGCAGTTTGTGTCTGAAAGTAAGAGACACTTCTGATTCACATGGTGTGTTCTTAGCAATAGCAAGTGCATCCTCTCTAAAATTCTAATTAAAATTCCAGTGAAGGTGTGGAGCAGTGGTAAAAATGCAAAATATAGACAGTTAACTCTGGTAGAACACCTACAGCTAGAATCTCAGAAGATTTGACATTAATTATAAGTCAGAGGGCTCTGGATTGAGAAAAATTTTGCAGGGCTTTACCATACAATGTACCTTGAGTCTGTTTCCGGTAACAAACTACCTGAAATAGAAAAGAATATGTTCAGTGCCACTTTTGCAGTGTTTTGTCAGACTTTCATACACAGAGTGAGCCCCAATCTCTGCCTTCGGGCACATCTCTGAAAGCAAGCTGTGCTTACAAATTATTGTTTTCCACTTGCCCTATCTGTCCAGAGGAGTAAGGGGTTACAGTGTGAAAGGCGTTCTCAATAGAAGCTAGATGAGAGTCACAAATGCCTTTTGGACAAGTTTTTTTTTCACTATATCTTGAATCCAATGTCAAGAAAATAGTGCCTGAGGTAAATTGTTACTAAAGATATGAAAACAGAAAATTGACTGGAAATGTGATCTTCAATCTTATTCCACCATAACATTTCAGGTAAATTCAAATGATATAAGATAAACCACACAATCATTATCATTATTATACAAACCATCATTTAGTATTACAGTAACTAGCATTTGTAAAGATCCATACTTAATTCTAGACACTCTGCTGAATGTTGTCTTATATTATCCATATGACAATCTTAGGCTATTGGCCATAATTGCATTATCTTCATTTGAAGAAAACCTATCAGAAGTTACTAAAGGCAGCAGATCTAGAATCTGAACACAGGCAATGACTGTATAACCCCAGGTCTTAGTTAAATACAAAGATATTCTGGCAGATACTGCTAAGTGATTGTTTTTTCTCCTAATTCATATAGTAACACAGTCACTAGCTTTGCTTTTGACATCATTTTCAGAAAGACAGATATTTTACAGGCTCTGTTAAATTTAGCTGTATCCACTTGACTGTGTTCAAATTAATATAAAGAAATGAAAGCGATATTTTTTTTAAATCAGTACCAGGGATCGAACTCACGACCACGCGCTTGCAAGGCAGGCGCTTATGCTGCTGAGCTAAATTCCCAGCCCCGAAAGCGATATTTTCAATACTAGGGCATTTAAAGGAAGAGAATTGCAGAGAATATTCTTTGCTTATTTCTTCTTCCCAAGAGTCTCTATAATTACATTATTGTGCATAGTGTTTGTTTTCCATTGTGTGAGTCTCTTACTGCTCAAGAACAAGTTAGTAAACTGTTCACTATTCTTTTATAGCTTCTTTGAGAAAAATGAATTGAACTCTACAGCCACAATGTATAAGATGAAATTGTACATGTTTTGAAATTTTTCTGGACATATATGTCATATTACAATCATTTTTTGTGTGATACACCATGTCAAAGCAAAAAAAAAATCAGATGCTTTATGAAAGACATTAAATGCGCAAATGCCCAAGTCTGTCTTAGAAAATTTGTGAAGATTCTTGCCTTAAAATCAACCACTGGGTTTCCAAAATCTTCACTAACTGAAAGTCAGGGAAAAAAACCCTTGGTACCCTAAGAAAGGCATTCTCTGTAATATCTACAAACCAGGGACCTTGGAGGACTATGAACAAGGAGTAGAAGAAGGACAAGGAAAGCAGAAATTTTAGATGAAGAAGAATTACTTCACAGAAAATAAAAATCAAGGCTGCTATCTGGACAAACTTAAAAAAAATTCTCTACTTCAGCAAAGAAAATAATTTTCCTTGATATTGTCAAGGAGGGTTTCATTATTGTTACTAAAAACCTACTATTCATTTATTATTTACAAGTTTTTTATTATTATACTGAGGTTGGTACACTATTTATACATTATCAGACCATTATCAGAAAGTACTTTTTCAAGGAATATACCTCTGCAATATTAAGTTTGTATATGCCAGACCCGCAAGTAACATTATACTGAACAGACAAAAGTCAATAGATGTTTTTGTAAGATGTGGAATGAAGAAGGAATGGTCACTTTTTACAAATGAAAAAAATTATTGCATTTCTATGCAGAAATAATAAACTATCTGAAAAAATCAAGAAATCTATAGATTCAACACAAATACCAATGGCATTTTTCATAGAACTATAAAGAATAAGCCTCAAATTCATATGCAACCACAAGAGACCTCAGAGAGTCAAAGCAATCTTTAGCTAAGCTATCAAAATGAAGAGAACATACATTCTGACTTGAAAATATACTACAACGCTTTCATCACCAAAAAAATAAATTACTGGCATAAAAGAGACAAATATGCCAGTGGAATAGAAAAGAAAGTCCAGTAGGAAATTCATATATTTAAAATCAAATAATTTTTTAAAACATGACAATAATTTTTAAAAACATGACAAGAACACAATTTGAGAAAGGGTGTTCAGCGCTGGGAAAACTGGATAGCTGCATGTGAGAGAATAAAATTAAATCCTTATCTCTAACCATATGCAAAAATCAACTCAAACCAGACTAAATACATAAATATAAGAACTAAAATTATGAAACTATTAGAAGAAAGTATAGGAGAAATACTTCTTGACATTAGTGTAGGCAATGGCTTTTGGATATAAAACACAAAAGCAAAGGCAACACAAATAAGGATGGACAAAAAGGATCACAGCACACTGAAAAGCTACAATGCAGCAAAGAATGAACAAAATGAAGAAATGACCTAGAAGGTGGGAGAAAGTATTTGCAAACACATATCTGATAAGGACTTAAAAGCTAACACTTATAGTTATGCTCCATTTGTGTTCTTAATGTTCATTACATTTGAATAAAAACTGTTATGGTTTTTAATGTTAAATTATATTATTTTTAAATTTTGTACTTGAATTTGAACTCATTGATATGTGAGGCTTCTAAAAAATTAAGAGCAAGATAAACTACTAAAATTGGCAACATTTCCAAAAGAAAACATACAAATTACTCATAGTTACATTAAAAATACAATATTACTAATAGAGAAATGTATATCAGAATTACAGTAAGACATTATATCACACTTGTTAGAATAGTTATCAAAAAATCAAATAAATTTTGTCAAGGTTTTAGAGAAAAGGGAACAGCTACACACCATTTATGGGAATATAGATTAACACAGAACTCCTGGAAAATACTATGGCTATTCCCCAATGAATTAAAACTAGAGTTAACATATAATCTGGCCATCCTTCTACCAAGTATACATACATTTAAAGGAAACTGATATCAATATATCAAAGAGACCATTGTGTTCAGTGTTTATTACAGTAGTATTCACAGTAGCCAAGAAAACAAATCAACCAATATACATATCAACAAATTAATGAATAAAGAAAATGTGGTGAATTAATTACTCAATTGTGAAAAAGAACAAAACCTTATCATTTAAGAAAACCATGAATGAACCTGGAAAACATAATGTTAAATAAAACATGCCAGGCATAGAGAGATGCAATATGATACTACTCATATTTAAAATCTAAAAATATTGTTTTCATTGAAGTAGAAAGCAATAGAGTGACTATGAGATGCTTGAGTGGCTAAAAAGTAGAGGGATAATGCAGAACTGTTAGCCAAAGAGATGTGATTAAAATCATGCCAGAGAAATATATTTCCAAAAGGTATCCAGAACTGACAAATTTAGAGACAGAAAGTAGATCGGTAAGTGTCAGGTGCAATAGAGAGTAGATAACAGTGAAAAGGAAGGAGAGAACTGGGGAAAGACTACTAATCAGAGGGGTTTTTTTAAATGTCATATTAATGTTCTAAAATGTAACATGTTAGTGCTTGTATCATTCTGTGATTGCACTAAGAATTCCTGGACAGAATATTTAAAATGAATTTATTGTAAGGTATATAAGTTATATTTCACTGAAGCTATTTTAAAAGAATCTACATCTTAGATGGACAGAGAAGAAGGAATATACCTATAAATCCTGGACTTGGAGTTCTGGCTGCAACTTCAAATTGCCTCTTTGGAGTTGGCAATCAGTGTGTTCCATGTACAAAAATGAATATTCATGGATATATTGTGTCAGAGAATGATGTTCCAGGTTCTTACTCCTTCTTAATTTTAGTAATAGAATCTTCTAAAGTGATTCAAGCACAAGATTAGAAGAGTGACTATTTTCTAGGTTTCCTTGAAGCTCTGTGTTGTAATGTGACAATGTCCTACCCATTAATACTGAACAGAGGAGGTGTATCTAAATTTTGACAAGTAGCCTTGATAAAATCAGCATCTCTGCATCTTTCCTTTCAATTGGGTGCACGGCAAGATACCAATAGGAGTTTCACAGCTGCCATGGCTGTAGGATAGAAATCTGCTGTTGGAGAACTGAGTTCCTGATGACAGAGAAACAGCACCACTTGTTTTAGAAGGTTTATGTTACATGAAAGAGATAAACATTTGTCTCTTATTAAGTCACAGAATAAATGATATTCATGTACCACTGTGCCCTGAAATATGTCTGGAGAAAATTAAGGAAAATATGTAAAAACAAATGAATAGATAATTTTGGATAAAAAGAACTAAACTGGATGTCTATATCCAGTAAATGGCATGGACAAGATGATCAGAGAAAATTCTTTCTCAGTGTATATATCAATGTTGAATTAAATATAAAAGTACATCTTGATTCATACACGGCTGAATTGATATGAATGGAAGGAAATTCTTCAGAAGTAAATAATTTTAAATCAATAGAGTGTTAAGAAATCCTTGGAGCTAGCACTTGCCTGTAGCATATCTACTCCTTTCTGTTGATAGAGAATCTGGATATTGAAAAAAATTAGAGGAGTTAGAAGACTAAAGGTCAGATAGGACATCCATTCAATATAGTTGACACCATTACCAAGCTACACTATAGTAGACTGACTAGAAGAGAAAGCAAAACAGAAGGATCTTACAAAGAGAGTGGGTGAGATCTACAATTATTTTGACCTTAATTCTAGATGGAGTTAAAAAAAAAACAGCTCATCAGGAAACTTCTAAATCAATGCCTACTTTGTCCTGTATTTGTAAAAATTCATGAATCTACACAATAGTAAAAATCCTGTAGCTTAAATATATATTTCAATTGTTTCCAAGTGATGTGTTTTCAAAGCCGATTAGAAAACTAAAATTTTCTTTTAGGTAATGCATTTTAAATACAGACCTTAATAATGTTTCAAAGAAAATGTCTAGAAGCATAAGTCATAATTTTAAAAAATATGTAAACATAATGAAGAGAAGGGGAAAATAATAAGTTCACAAACCAAAAATATGTAGAACTACGGATATGAGAATAAAGATATAATGAATGTAAGGATGATGTTCTTGTTCAAATAAAGTATTTTAAAAGGCAATTAAAATTATGATTAAGAATAATATATTAATATGGCATTGTATATTTAATTAAAAGTAAAATTTCATGTTGGTCATAGTGGCACATGCTTGTAATCACAGGACTTGATAGGCTGAGGCAGGAGGATTGCTGTGAGTTGGAGGCCAGCTTGAAATACAAAACATGACTCTGCCTAAAAGAATTAATTAATTAATTAATTAAACATAATTTCAAATATTAAAAATCTAAAAATTGATTTTAAAAAATCAGTTTGTAAAGTGAATCAACAATAGATAGGACATAATTGAGAGAAATGATGAACATGATGACATATCTTAAAAATAAATAGAAACTGATATGTTATAAAAAGTTAAGAGACACTATAGGAAGGAGTCATAAAATGAAGAATGAAGAATATAGAAATATTTCAACATATTTCAAAAGAGGATAGGAAGAATTGAAGAGATAATGACAAATACAATTCTTCAGTTTTTGGAAGACTAATGATTCCCAGCCAGTAATATAATAAATCTTTAGTGACACAATAGTGAAAATCACAGAATCAAATCAAATCAGTTAAAAGATTTTAAAGTCTGCAAACAGGGAATGAATTCCTATAAAAGAAAAGAGCAACTAGTGTAATAACCTCTTATAACAACAAAGGTCCCAGGGGAAAGTGAAGTGGTTTCTCTCAATAATAATAAGAAATTGTCATCGGTGTAGAATCTTGATGCCAGGGATGCTCTCTTTCAGGAATATTCTTCTTGAAGTATATGTTACTAAAATTTCCTCACTAAGGGGAAGTTTAAAGATTTTTCAAAAGGAAGGTTTAGAATGAAAGAATTGTGAACTAATTAAATAGCATATATTGACTAAATCTTAAGATGTATGGCTAGCATTACCTCTAAAACAATTTCTTTAAAAAGCTAGATTAATGAAGTGGCAATGGAAAGATTGAAACTTAAGAGTTTAACCACAATGCTTTTTCAGGTACAAAAGTTCTAGAAACTTTTCTAATTCATAACACTTGTTAACTATGTGCACACACATATGCACAAATGATTTCTAGTGTACTGTAATCATTACCATAAAAGAGAAAAAAGAAATACAGCTGTTTCCTCTATTGAAGATAATGACATAGAATCTATATAATTACATGGAATCATATCACTATGAAAAACATTTTTAAAATGATTGATATGAGAACAAAGTGGACTATGGCAGGAATTAATGTTTAAGTAGCTGTGGCACAAAACATATTTTACATTTGATTTTGAAATGTAAAAATATTAAGGTTAATGCTCCTGGAAATCTGAAATAATAATTACTATAAAGAAGATAAACATGGGTCCAGGTACCAGAAACTGAGAGTGAAAGTTGAGAATTATCACTGATATCACAGAAAAATTATAAAAAGATTGAGGTAAATTTAAAAGAATATAATAGTCAAACTCAAACACACATAAGACACCACTGGTTGAGTGCTACACACCATGAAGTGAAATAATTGTTTTATTATAAATACTCTTTCAATTATCCATTACATGATAAAGTAGTGAATTTAAACTTTTAAAACTAAAACAACCAAAATTATTAAGAAGTAAACTTAAAATAAGATCTACTAAAATATTTTTTGCTTAAATGTCAATTACATATCTGAATGGTTAAGATTTTTATATGCATATTTTTGCATTACATAAATAATTGATGAGCCTAAATATTGACCTATATTTATCTTGATATCATTTTGCCCTACAGATGCTGACATTGGCTTCAAATAATAAAGAATAGTTTTTGAAATGATTTCCAATGAGAAATATTAAAAATTCTGCAACAAAATTGAATATGCTACCAGATAATAGCATAATAGCAAGTCTAAAACTCATTAAAAAATAAGACAGGAGGGTCTTAACAAGTGTATAAATATATAGAAGCACCAAAATGAGAATTATTCAAAATTTATAACAAATAGACACAAAATTTTACTGAATAATGTAATTTAACAAAAGAGCACTAACTTACATGGGTTGTGATGTGATCAAGCAATCCAGGGTTTCTTTTTCTTCAGCAAATAGTTCTGATGTTTACTACGATGAATCAGTAAGACAGAATAACCAAGATTTTTTTTGTTTAGTATGGTGAATCAGTAAGACAGAATAATCAAGAAGCAAATGGAGCATTGTCCTCCCAGATGTTGTCACATTAATAAATAGAATTGAAACAAGTCAATGCTAAACAAATTTTGAGAATATATGTTAAAAACGTTTAATTCTAATATGTAATAAAGATGCATTTTGAGTCAATATGGTTATTGGCATATCCATTTTATCAAACCGAGTCAAGTGACTAAATAATTTAATGCTCAATTGCTCTCATGTTATTCACACAGGTAAATTATGAGTTGTCACTGGGGGTGGTGAAGCCACACCTGGCTCTCCTCGATGGCGAAGCAAAGGCTACCGCTGTATTGGAGGAATTCTCTACAAGGTGTCAGCCAACAAACTCTCCAAGACATCCAGCCGACTGGGTGATGGGGGTAGCAGGACCCTCCTCTGCTCAGGCCGATTGGACCCTGCCAGCAACTGCAGCCGCTCCTTGGCCAGCCGGGCCGTTCAGCGCAGCCTGGCCATCATCCGGCAGGCTAGGCAGAAAAAGGAGAAGAGAAAGGAATACTGTATGTACTACAACCGCTTCGGCAGGTGCAACCGCGGTGAGCTCTGCCCATACATCCACGACCCTGAGAAGGTTGCTGTGTGTACCAGGTTTCTTCGGGGCACAAGCAAGAAGACAGATGGGACCTGCCCCTTCTCCCACCACGTATCCAAGGATAAGATGCCTGTGTGCTCCTACTTCTTAAAGGGAATTTGCAACAACAGCAACTGCCCCTACAGCCATGTGTATGTGTCCCGCAAGGCCGAGGTCTGCAGTGAATTCCTCAAAGGCTACTGCCCGCTGGGTGCCAAGTGCAAGAAGAAGCACACGCTGCTGTGTCCTGACTTTGCCCGCAGGGGTACCTGCCCCCGAGGTGCCCAGTGCCAACTACCTCATCGCAGTCAGAAGCAACACAGCTGTCGGGCAGCCATGCCTCCTGCCCCAGAGCCTACCGATGCAGCACCCAAGAGCAGGGCCTCCACTGGCCATGGGCCCAGGAAGCTCTCAGCAAGCCAGCGCCATACCAGAAAGACATCCAGTTCCCCTACCTCCAGGACTGCACCCCCAGTCTCACCTCCCACCTCTCCACAGGGGTTTGCTTCAGCCTCTCCCTTGTCAGCTAAGGCTGTCTCCTCTTCCTCCTCCTCCTCTTCCTCCTCTTCCTCCTGTTCCGCCCACTCCTTAGACCAAGAGGAGCCTTCTCGCCAGGATGAGGCCACCTCATCAGGGACAGGCTCAGGCAGCCTCTGCAAGCCACCGGCCTTCATCTCCCTGCGGGCCTCACCAAGCCCAGGAGGCCAGCCCTGGGCCCCCAGGAGGCCCCTCACTAAGGACTCAGGGAAGCCACTACACATCAAACCACGTCTATGAGGGACCCAGGCACCAGCCCGCATCTACCTCAGACTCACCCCCGGAGAGCATGGAGGCTCTGCCCACCATTCTGGCCCTCCGGGAGAAGCCACCTGCCACCAACCCCCTGGGGTACTGCTCTGCCAGGCTCCAAGCCTTCCCTAGTCTATTTGCCCACAACCTTGTCTTCCTTCCTTGGGCCAGAGACTTGCCTAGCTGGACCCCTGCACCTCACTTCCCTTCCCCTGGGCTTCACACCTAGAACTTGCCCCCTCCCCTTGCCTCTTGAGAGATCAGGCAGGGCCCACCCCATGGGCCGTCCCTCACCATGGGTATGGCCCCCAGCCTTCTCTGCCCTGGACTCCTAACTAGGGAAGAGCCCCTGGTCAGGCCTCTCTGGCAAGCATTTATGTTCAGCAATAAAGGTTTTGTCCTGTGTCAAAAAAAAAATGTAAATGTAAAGAAAACTGTATCATGCTACAAAAAATATAAGTAAGCTGAGGATTTATTTGGAAACAAGCACAAAGGCAGAGAGCAAACTTAAATTGGCAGTTTTGACACAGGATTGTAATATATGTACAAAATTAAAAAATACTAAGTGACTATGTGACATAAGTAAATTATTATATTACTGGAATAAAGGTCTTTTATACATGAGTAATAATCAATAAAAATAAGTAAATAATACATTATATATCAAGATTATTCCTTTCAAAAGTTATCAAAATATAAATTAGAATTTTGAAAATTTATCATAAATGAAAAACACAGATATTTATTTTCACTAATTGTGGAAAATACATGTATAATATATATATGTATATTACATAGAATACTGAAGGAATTGTAATGGTGTTATAATTTTTTATTACTCTAATAAAAATCAAAACATTTGGGAAGCACATGTTATCTGACATTTAAATGTCACTTTTATATCAAAGTGCAAAGAGAGCTACTATGACAGTTTTTATTAATCTCAATTTTTTTACCAGCTATCACTAGCCATAGTCTTATTTTCCATAGTTATGAATATAGTAATATCTTTTCCATACACTCTATTTATTAAAATTGGAAGAAATTTCACTTTCTATAAAATAAGAAAAACTCACCAAATTGCATACATCAAAATTTCCATTGCAATAATAACTAACTATGGAAAAGGTAGGAATTTATATATGCAAAAATTATCCTTGAATGATTAGAGAGTGTTTTGCTACTATAGATGTGTTTTAATTGTGCAACTGTAAAAACATAAACTAAAAGAAATGAAAAATAAAAGAAATATAGAGATTATATGTTTTCCTCCCTTGAGTAGTACATTTTGTAATACAATGTAAGGAAAGTCATAAGCATTTTTTTACTGGATACATTCTACTTAATGGGTGACTTCTCAAAGTATCTCTCATGGATCTATGTCAGTTATTTGTCTCATCTCATGTTAAGAGCATTTGGATATGATGTGATCATTACTTTTCTATTTGCCTCCTGCATTGACCTGCAAAGGGTTCTACTCTTTAAGTTCTAATGTCACTACAGTTTATCAGCTTTTGATGTAAATCCTAGGATTTCATTGGCCAGAGAGAGTGATTTTTCTCTTTGAATTTATTCTCTATTTTCTAGTTTCTTTGCATGTTTTAGTCACCTGAAAGTCTAGATTACTTTCTAGTCTAACATTAATATGTTATGTCTAGTACCAGCTTCATCTTTCACCTAGCACATTAACCATTCCAACCTCAACCACACATTAAAGGACTTAGCGACCCTTCAAAGCTGAATTATAAGATGATAAAAGTTGTTAGAAAGTTAAAAAGAATTTTAGTGATTTTCCTTCATTATAATTTTAGCTGTTCCATTTACTATTTCATCTCTCTTGGGTGAAAATAGCATGTCACTTGTTCATAGATGTTGTAATATACATTTAAAATTTCATATTAGTTTTCTAGTCATATTATATGAAAACTAAAAAATGAAAAATTTCTACAGAGTTCATAAGTGAAGAGCCAAGTAGAGCTGACTACACTAGCTATAACAACTGTTGCTTATATACAAAATTTTAAAGAAATGAAATACAAAACTATCCAGCTACTGTGGAACTTCTGAAGTACTCTGAATAAACATAGACTTCATTAATATTTTTCTTTTATGTTTTTATACATGCACATAAAATATGTATAAAAATATATATTTAACTTTCAACTATATAATACTATAGTTGGCAATTGCTATTTAATAAAACTCAGGTTACTTAGTACTGAAAAGTTTTTGATGTTCCTTGGTTGGTAATATAATTTATTAAATACCTTTATTCTGAAAAATATGCTTCTACATAAATCATGGTGAAATTAATTTTGCAAGGGTTCTTGGGGTTTAAATAATAGTTGCAATATTTTCATAACAATACACAAAGAACTTTTAAAGAATGTTGCTTGAATACTGTAATTTTTTTTGACTAGAGAAAAATAAAATCAAAGTAGATCAACATCAGGGATTTAGTTTCTTAATTGTGTTGGGCAAATTCTTTTCAATTTTCCACTAGTAAAATAAAAGAATTGCTACATGAAGTATCACCAGAATGCTTGCTGAGTTCTTTTTTAATGAACTCTTCTGATTTGAATTGTCTCAAAAGGTGGGGACAAAAAGCATTTACATTCCGTTTTGGTCTCAAAGGATGAAGCCAGACATGTGAAAGGAGTGTTATCATTAACCCCACTCCAAGAGCAATATCAAAATTTACAGAGTCCTGATTCTGTGTTTGGAATGTTACCATTCATTATGCAATTAGCTAACCATGAACCGTAATTAGCTAACCATGAACCGTAAGTGTAAATATTTGACAAGATGCAGCAATTAAATTTAAACTCCTGAAACAGTGTTTAGGTTTTTATGTTTGTTCAGTTAGCTTTAGATAACACTGTGGTATTACTGAAAATTAAAGTATTTCTGTAAAAGAAATTTATTTTTGAAAAATTTAATTTTGGAGACAAAAATGTATCTGCCATTTGAATTTTAGTTTGAAATGATTTATTTAGAAACATTTATGAATTGTTTCATTGGTTTAACTTGAAATTCTCTATATCTTGTATTTAAACAGTTTTAGCTATGAAACTTAAACGTCATAGAAATTGTTATTTGGAAAGCAATTGGTACTTAATATTGAGTCTTGATTTTTATCTTCAACTACAGGCTGTCTCACAAATGGTAAATGATATCTTCAATTAGAGGAATCGTTATAATAGATATCCCTTCCAACACAAATGATAAAATGATTTCCAATTGCTTAGATTTAATGTCAACCAAATTTTATCTTTCCTTTTCATCAATTATCTACAAAAATATGAAAATTTCTTCCTAGTTTTAATATTTTTAAACATTGTTAAAAGAAATTGAGAAAATGTGTATTTCATTCTCGAGATAATATATCAAATTGTAATTCAGCAAATATGCCTTTGAGTGCTTCACAGCATGTATCCTAGAAAATAAAGGAAATAGAAAAGACTACAAATTTTATATATATTTTTTTTCAAGGAGATTTTTTTCTTGTCATTTGAATAGTTTATTACCTGTATGTAAAAAGATCCATTATTATTTTTAATCTGAAAGGTATTTTGCCCATTTTTGTGTCTGCTGTCACAGTTAATTGGGCATGATTTACCTTCTCTTTCTAGATTCTTAAATTTTGCATTTTTAATGATTTTGTGACTTTAATGCATGAAAGGTTTAATGTAATCCTACCTTCTCACAACCAGCACAGTATGTTATAAAAACTAAAATCACAAAAACATAAATAATAATTCCTATAACTAGTTGTGAGGAATTCCCCCATCCTTAATTAGCAAACCAGGAACTGTACCTTTTGTGAGCATATTACTGGGAGCTTGCTAAATGCTGGAAACCGTTCTAGGATCTTAAATAAGAGTAAGTCTTCCACTTCTCATAAAAACATCTTGAGCAAGATACCACTGCTATTTATCCTCATATTTTCTGCTCTCCGCTGGATGATTGCTCCACTAAACATCTTTTGAAAAAGGTCATAAAAAAGTCAGCAAGTCACTAAATGACACAATCATTTTCCATCCTTATCCAACTGAACCAGGTGATCAATCCATATTGTACCTTCTCTTTTCTTCTCTTGTTTTCTTTCTTTTCTCTCTCTCCTTATCTTTCTCCTGTCTTTCTTGAAGTAAGGTGAGTCTGAATCACTGTATCTTTTGATTTTATGATGTATTACATACTGTTATTTTCTCACCAAATTAGGTTTTCCTCCTCATTTTATGTCAGAGAATATGAAGTTTCTTTTTGCACTGTGGAATGGAGCTTTACCTACACATATCTTCTGTCAGCATTTTTCCTTTGTCTATGGTGATAAAGATTCTAGGCCAGACTGTACTATTAAATACAGATTATTTATTCATTTGAGTATTCTTATTTACACTTACTTATGAGCACCTAACAATTTCTCAGCACAGTGCTAGTATGCTATCACTGGAGATACTATAGACTGAAGACCAAAATAAATTTCTCAATTGTCGTTTCTCCTGAAGGGCATATAGGCTTTGTTTAAACCATTATATGAACTGAGATAAAGTGTGAGGAAGGATGGATCTTCTCATAAAGACAGTTACCTGGGGCTCAGGGGATTCAGGAGAAAGAACCCATGAATAAGTTGCTATTTAGGTGAGACCTGGTGCAGGGACTGAGAGATTTTCACAAAATGGTATAAAAGCATATTTTATTTTTCAAACCAACAAACTCTTTTGTAAAGTATATTTTTCAAACATTTCTGTGGTTCCAAATTTTAAGCTCCTTAAAAAGAGATGAATGTTCTTTAAACATATTGTTACCTCTGTTCCTTCTTCTCTCTCAAATTTTATATCTAAAATTCTAATCACTGTTTTCTAGGCTACTGTGTCTCTTTCTTTGTCTCTGTCTCTTTCTCTCATTCTATGAATGTGTGTATATGTTTCTTTCTAGAGATAGTTCTAAGAAAGAGAAAAAAGATTATTAAAATCACCAGGTAATGACCCAAAACAAATTCAAACTTTATAACTGTGCTATAATTTTCAGTGTTTTAAATAGAAAGACAATTGGTTAAGGAAGATATTTGAATTTTTGAGAATATGGATTCCCCTGAATAATAGTTGATAATTGTCATAATAACTAATTCATACCTGTGTTTAAATTAGAAGTGCATTTGTTACTTTGTACTAATAGTTGATCTTTGTATCTTTTCTAATAAAACTATGCATTTCCCTGTATTCTACACAACTTTAAGCTTAATCCTCAAAACTATCATAAATTGTTATCATGACAATATCCTCCTAGGAATGTATTACCATAATACAACAGAAAATGTGTGTGTGTGCACACAAACACACAATCTGGACAGTGTACTTTAGTTGCTTGGTTGCCCAGGTTCCTGTTCCAGTTCTGGTTGTGCCTATCTCTTAGAAATGATTGGTCACTGTGATGCATGTTGTATAAGCCAATTCCCAATTGACAAGCCATTTTGCCTCTGTACTTCCTGCTTGTTTACAAGCAGGAAGCCTATGTAAGCCTTTCACCACCAGAGATCAGGGCCTGATATTCTGGAACTGATCCTGATCAGTGCCTGTCAACCATAAATAAATCTGCGTCCAAATCCTGGGTGTTCTTTTGGTGCTTTTGCTTTGCTGTTGCAATAAAAATATGAAAACATGACATTATTGTCCAATCCTTAATCTTATTTCTTACTTCAAAAATGCAAAAATAGAACAAATGAACACTTTCTTCCTCTAAATGTAACCATCTCAACTTCTCTATAAACCAAAACCTTGTTAATGTCCAGGATGTGTGGATTAGTATAAGAGGGCTTAAAGTAAGCTGTATGCAAACAAGTCTCTAACTGGTATTGGAGTCAATGCCTACCTCTCTGTATTTTTTGTTTCACTTTAAATATTTTACAAACAAAATCCTATGATGTCATGGGAAAGACGTTTCTTGTCATAATCCCAGATTGGCTGGAAAGAGGGAGCTTTGACAGAGGTTCTTTGTTCTATCAAGATACCTACTATAAATTCAAGACACAGAATATTTATTGTCTAACTGTCTTTCTTGTTTTATTGTTGCTGGTTTGGGTTTTTATGATACTCAAAAATATTCCTATGAAATGTGACCATTTTGAAAGAAAGTACTCTTAAAGTTCCATGTATATCTGTTTGCATATTATCCTTGGCATCTATAACAATGAAAACATTTTAAAACCTTGTGTGCTATTTAATAGGTTTAAGTAAATGAACTCTATGCAGTGATACAAAAATAAAAAATATATTGTAGTTTCATAAAATTTTAAAAAATCAAATTTTTTTAAAAAGTTTAAGAAATATGCAAGTTGTGGAAAAATCAGAGGAATGTAACAATGCAATATGTGATAATAGGCACATTCATTTAGCTCTAAATATTTTTGTCACCTATGACCTGGTTGTCTTAATAGCAATATCTGAGTGACTGTGGACTGGCAAGCCGCGGCCACCCCAGGGCGGGGAAACCAGAAGCAAGAGCGTCTCCTGAGATCCGTGCCATGCTGGAACTTAGGGGGCCGAGCCAGCCGGTAAGCAGCCTGCTGCCCTGGAAAGTGACTGTGGTCTGGGGAGCTGCAGCCACCCCAGGGCGGGGAAACCAGAAGCAAGAGCGTCTCCTGAACTATCACACATGTTCAAGTTTCAATGAGACACAGTGTGGTAGATAGAACCAATGGTAGTGGAACAAAAAAAGCATGGTAGGACTTCTGAATTTGTGTGATAGTTCAA
>PVJX010023759.1:0-28881 GCA_004027295.1 Dolichotis patagonum | reverse complement strand
AATGCCAGGGGGTAGTCACTCGGTTGACAGCATACAACTCATAAGGGGTAGAGGCCACAGTGTGAATGCAGAATCAGTCTCTCTTACTATGTAATACTGTGTGTCTGAAAAGAACTTTCTCCAGCCCAAGTTTGTTCCTTAAAAATTAAAGGGTACAGCCACCTGGCAACTAGAATAGTGCTGTCCTTACTCACAACAATGAACCTTTCTCTACTTTTTCTTTTTTTTTTTGAGACAGGGTCTCACTATGCAGCCCAGGCTGCCCTTGAACTTGTGGCAATGCTCCTGCCTCAGACTCCTGACTGTTGGGGTTATAGGCATGTCCCTCTACTCTATTCATGATGGTAAAACATCAAGACCCACCAAATCTTTTACTATTTCCCTTCCTCTCCTGCTTTTTGCTCTACCTTTTAGTTGCTTTCTTACTGAAAATATATACACATACAGTCACACCTTGGTACTCAACTGCTTTGAAAACACATTAAAATTGGTACTCAACAAATTTTGATGGAAATAGTCTGTCCTGGCACTCAACACACAATTTAAAGTCTAATGCAGATTGCCTCATGACCTTGTATCCTTTCTGGCCAAAACAATTTCTTTGGTACTTTTCATTTTTGGTACTTATCCAGCCTCCTGGAACCAATCAACAAGTACTACTTTCTCTTTATTATTTTTGTAGTACTGAAGATTGAACCCAGGATCTCTGCACTGCCCTATGTTCCCAGCCCTTGTTTATTTTCAATTTGCTAAATTGCCCAGGCTGGGCTTAAACCTAGAATCCTCTTGCCTCAGCCTCCCAGAGTGTTAGGATTACAGTAGACACCACCAAGCCTGGCTTTGATTTTTTTTTTTTAACTTTTTTGAGACAGGGTCTCATTACACAATTCAGACTGGTCCTGAGTTCATTTTGTAGCCCAGGCTGGTCTCCAACTCACAATGATCCTCCTGCCTTAGCTTCCCAAGCACTGGGATTACAGGTGTGCACCCAGCTTTGATTTCTTTTTTAAAAAGGAGTAGCCAAAGGAATTGGTTACTCAGATATCAAAATCCATGGATACTCACATCCTTTATATAAAATGGCAGTTTCCATGAAGCCCAGGAGCTGGGGATTTGGCTCAGCAGCCTAAGTGCCTGTCTGGCAAGTGCTAGGTCATGAGTTTGATCCCCAGTACCAAAAACAAAACAAAACAAAACAAAGCAAAACCGGAGTTCCATGAAGCCTAGGCACATTCTGCTGTATATTTTCAATTACTATATTACGTGTAATAGATAATGCAATGCAAATATTATGTACATAAATGTTATACTGTATTAAGAAATAATAAAAAAAAAGTCTGTACATGTTTAGTATGACACATTCCTCCTGAGTATTTTCAATTCAAGGTTGGTTGAATCCACAGGTGTAGAGCCTAGGATACAAAAGGCTGACTATATGCTGCATTATAAACACTACTTTCTACTTATTTTACACTTAATGTAAGTTGGAGGCCATTCTATCAATATATGGAGATTTTCTTCATTTCCTTTTATAGCTGCAACTTTTTTTTGTGTGTGTGGTGGTGGTGGTGGTACCGGAGATTGAACTCACGACCTCACACTTGCCAGGCAGGTGCTTACACCACTGAGCTAAATCTCCAGCCCATGCAACACATTTTATTATGGGGATGTATCACAGTTTTTTCAGCCAATTGTCCCACTAAAGAACATGTGGCATGTCTGTAGTCTTTTTTGCTATTACAATGTCACGGTTTCCCCTCCCTCTCTGTGGACTCCTTATAGAGTAGATCGCTCCACTCCCACCCGGGAGTATCCCTTTTCTCCTGTTAATCCGAAACAGTGGCTCTAGTAGTAATTTTCATTCATTCAACGACCATTAAGTGGGCATCTCCGATGTGATGGGCAGCCCTAGCTATGACCCATTTAGCCCTTGGCCTCACGGAGCCCATGGTCATGATCATAATCAAACAGCCTAATCACAAAAAAGCCTAAATCACAAATCAGACCACACGTAATAAGGAAAGGAACAGGGACCTGCGAGTGCATTTAACAGGTATGGAGGGCGGGAAAAGAAGGTTTCACAGAGGAAGTGACGTCGGCGTGGACACCCAAAGAATGAATGGGTTAGCAAGCCAGAGAGGTAACAGGATGTTGTGGGAAGAGGGGATAGTTTGGCAAAGCGGGAAGGAGCAGGAGAGTTTCAGGAACCAAAAGACCTGTGTGGCTGTGCCAGGGATAAGCAAAGACACGGAGTGGAAGCCGGCGAAGTCCCCGGGGTGAACGCGCCAATGGGGGTCACGCTGGAACTTTGCCTCGAGGGCACTGGGGAACCAACGAAGGGTGCTGAACAGGGGAAGAAACCGGGGCCCTGAACACTGCATTTTCCCTCTCCTCCAGCAGCCCTCCCGGCCCGCACCACGGCCTCTTCGGGGGCTCTCGGTCCCTTGCCCCCGAGCCCTCACGCCGCCTCCCTCCTACCGCGGCTCCAGCCTTCGTGCCCCTCGCGCCCCCTCAGCAGCGCCTCTCCGCAGACGTCGCCGCCGCCGCCGCCATCTTCCGCCCAACGCCGTAACTCTGCGCACACTCTGCACACACAGCGCCGCTGGGAAATGGAGTCCAGTCCTTGGCCCGCCCCCGCCCCTAGCTCTCGCCTCGCGGGCCGCCTTCCGCTGCCCGCCTGTCTCCGCCCCAGTGGCCTCCATTTTCAGGCCGTCGGGCGCTATGCCTTTTGGGAAATGTAGTCTCTGACGGAAGAGCGGGACGGAAGTTGAAATAGAGCCTACAGGGAAATGTAGTTCACAAAGGTCTGGAGTCCCTGGACGGCCAGCTAGCGCTAGCGTGGAGTCCCGAGGGCGAAGCTCCTGGGTTTTGGAGGTGGTCTGACAGGCTCGTGGGATCTGAGCGGAGGCCCCTATCTTTTCCACTTCTGGTCCTGATCCTGTACACAGTCGGAAGCATTTGCAGCCGTCGGAAGTTTCAGTTCCCTGTCTGTCCAATGGGAATGTGGTTTTGAGCATCTCTGACGGGTCCTTCTATTGGCATATCGGTAACTCTGGAGTTTGTGGCGCCCCGAGTCCCCGCTCCTCCACAGCGGACCAGCTGCACTCTGGCATTTCGCCCTCTGGGGTAGACATGATGAAGCCCCTGGAGTAGAAAGACCCCCGAGTTCTGCCCTTGGGATCTTTAGTATCAGCCGTGTCTCCCACCTGTAGCTTCCTCCTGCATCCATCGCCAGCTCCCGGGTCCTGGGGCTGAGACTCCCGGCGCCTGAGGTCTGTCTCTTGGCGATCCCGCAGGGGGCGCCCCACTCCGGGCGCACCGCCCTCGGGGAGGTGGGAGGGGAGCCTGGGGCAGGCGAAGGCGGGGGTGTCCCGGCTATAAAGCGTGGCCGCCTCCCTCGGCGCCCGGGACAGCGGGACCCCGGGCGGTCGGACGGGCGAGCGCCGGTCGCAACTCGGGCCGTGCCCGCCAAGAGATCCGGGCCCTCCGTGTTCCCCTGGGGCCGGGGCCGGAGCTGGAGCCGGGGCGGGTGGGGGCGCAGGCCCGGGGGATGCTGGGCTCGGTGAAGATGGAGGCCCATGACCTGGCCGAGTGGAGCTACTACCCGGAGACGGGCGAGGTGTGTCCTCCGGGATGGCGGAGGGGGAAGTGGGGGGCAGGTATTGGGGTGTGGGCTTTATGGGGGTCAGGGACCGTAGTGTGCGCTCAAATGGTGGCCAGGACATCTAACTGGGGAGCCCAGGAGCCCTGGACACGGAGACCAGGTGTGGCAGTGAGGGACAGGAGACAAGGCTTCGGAGCGCGCTTTAGGCAAGCTAGTGGGGCCGGTGGCTAACATGGGTGGGAAATTCAAGCAAGGGTCAAGTCGCACCTTAAGCATGAAGGCAGGATATTGGAGCTCTGAAATCCTAAAGGTTTAAAATGAACAAGCCAGAGGTAGGAATCAGAGAGCTCCACGGTAGGGAGCAGAGCTGGAGGATTTCAGGAAGTGGGTTCAAAGGGATGGGGAAAGCTAGAAACTTAAGAGATGGAGAAGGAGAAGGAGGTCACCACTGTAGGAGTCGAAGGTGGGTGTCAGGGTCAGAATACAGAGTTAATTTAAAGATGGGGTTAGAGGGATGGAAACTAGGATTGGGGTTCAGGAATAAGGATCAGCTGTCCATCTAAGATTGGATCAGAAATAGGGGCCAATGGAGCTCAGAGGTAAGAGGTAGAGGTTCTCTAAAAGATGAAGCTTCTTTTGGGAGTTCTGAAATAACAGGTGGCCTGAATAGACAGGCATCTAGATGGCATCAGCATTGGGCACCTGAAAGTAAGAGATATGACCATCAGATTTTGCAATAGTACTTCTTTGTCCCCCACCCCATCCCTACCCATGACCCTCAGCAAGACTCCCCAAGTCAGAGGCTGGAGGATTTCAGATTGTGCACCTCCCATCTCCCCCAGTCCTGCACCACCCAGCCATTGCTAAAGTCCCCATCCGGTCTTACCTCAGAAAAGGCTTCTTGGAGTAGGTGGCACATCCTCACTCCCGCAGATGGTCCTTCCCCAAATCTAACTCCAGTTCCTCCAGCCGCAAGGACTCCTGCTTCACTCATTTGATCAGTAATCAGTATTGTGAGACTGGGGAGGTGGGCATGGCGGATTCCTAACCTGGAAGCAGACTGTATGCTTGCGGTGGGGGTGTAGGGCTGGAATGGCTGGGCTTTCCGAGGAGTCAAGATCTGTTGGTTACCTAGGGCTTGAGGCTGTCGGGTGAGATTCCTGGATCCCCAGGCTTTTGGGACTTGGCAAGGTGCCCAGGAGGGGCCTGTCCTGGGTCTGGGGAGGTGTGAGGTGCACGTTGGGCCCTGGTAGGGCCAACTGGGGAAAGAATTGAGATCTTGGAGGGGTGGAGGTGGGGCGGCTGGAGGTTCAGTTGTACTGCAGGGAAGGCAGAGACCTGGCAGGGGGTGGAGGCTCCCAGGTACTGGAGGGAGGACAGCTGAGCACAGGATTTAAGGACACCACTACAACTACAAGTCTCTGTTTCCAGGGGACACCTTAGGAAGTAAATTGGGTGAGGGTAGGCAGAAGTCAGTGTTTGGGGGACCATTTTAATGGATCAGAGTTTGTGTGGAAACTGTGTCAGGAGATGAGAGACAGCCCTAGGTGGGGTGTTTTGGAAAACCCAGCCTATGGAGGACTGGGAATGATTTGGGGGGGCTGCCTAGAGGATCTCCCTGCCTTCCTATCAGATGAGCCAACCTCTTCCTCTCAGGCAGAACAATGGGGGAAGAAATACCTGCCCTCAACCCAGACCAAGAACCAATAGATAGGGTCCCGAGGCCGTTTCTCACTGTAGCACCCTGCTGCTGAGGTGCTGCTGATGCCTTGCTGCTGGAAAATTATCACCTTGGGGTGTCCCCACAGGTCCCAATTCCTTATAGGTCACTGATCCAATTATTTCTCCATTTTATTTATTTTAAAAAAAAATTTTTAATTTTTGGAGACAGGGTCTCACTATGTAGTTTAGACTGAGTTTGAACTTACTATGTAGCCCAGGCTGGCTGTGAACTCTCTGTGATCTTCCTGCCTCAGCCTCCCAAGTGCTGGTTCTGCTTCCTACCCTCTTTTTTGACACAAGGTCTCACTTTGCAGCTCAGGCTGGTCTCAAACTTGCAATGATCCTCCTGCCTCAGCCTCCCAAATACTAGGATTACAGGCGTGCACTACCATGCCCAGCTCTGCTCTCCCATTTTAAAGTGGGAAATCTGAAGACCTGCGGAGTGCGGGGCCCTAAATTGTGTCTGGGACTGGAAAGGTTTCTGACTTCTCCTTGCCTCCCTCTGCTCCCCGACACGCCCTTCTTCCTTCTTTGGAGACAATAAGGAAATGAAAGGGGAGAAAAATCCAACCTCCTGGGTGGGGGTGCAGATCCCCTGAAGGCTTCCCCCCAATCTCAACCCCGCCCTGTGGGGGGAGATCCGGTTCAGACCCGGACACCAGGGGTTCATCCCAGCCACGGGGCGTGGGAAAACCTAGGGTGGATTAGAGCATCTGGAGGGTTTGAGGTCAGACCTCAGAGAGAACTTCCGGGTGGGTGGGGAGCTAGAAAAAGACTGCCCTGGGGTCCCAGAGAGCCCTTCCGGGTTAGAAAAGTGGGGTAGGGTGCAGGGGGATTTAGTACTCTAGAGAACCGAGAGTCTGTCACCTCCCCCTCTCTTTCCTTATTCTGGGGAGGGGCAGAAGCACCCAACTAGGGGTGAGAGCAGGGGGTGCAGCGAGTGTGGGGCTTCTGAGAAAACAGAAGGGCTGAGGAAAGGGAGAGAGACAGAGGTCCCCAGCACAGCTGCCAGACCCAGAGGGCGTGGGGTAGGACAGGAGAGCATGCCAAGCTGGCAGGTGGATGACAGTGGCAGGCACTGGGGGAGCTGGGGAAGAACTGAGGTGCACAGGGAGGAGGAGAGAGTTGGAGAGTGGATGGATCAGATCGAGGGTGAAGGAATTGGCAGGGAGGGCAAGGGA
Organism: Dolichotis patagonum; assembly: GCA_004027295.1. Lineage (NCBI taxonomy): Eukaryota > Metazoa > Chordata > Mammalia > Rodentia > Caviidae > Dolichotis > Dolichotis patagonum. The sequence goes on along the minus strand of PVJX010023759.1, from coordinate 22,374 downwards.
AGAGGAGGCAGGGATGGGGAAGAGAAGGGAGACAGGTACCGAGACAGGGAGAGGTGGACAGATGCACACAGGCTGAAACGGCCCACTCAGAGCACCGCTGGAGAGAGACACCACCTCACGTTGGTGGCCACCTGTCTCTGACTCCCTCGGCGGCCTGGTTGAGTCCCTCTTCTCTCTGGACTTTGGGACCTGCAGATGCTTACAGTGGCAGGCAACCAGATGGTGTCCACCAGCCCACAGCCAAGGTGGCTCCTGCGGGAGGGCACCCCAGGGCCAGGAGATTGACCCAGCTGGGGAGGGGGCAGGGCAGAGGGGGGCAGATGGAGGGAAGATAGTGGGTGAGCTGCAAATGCTTTTATGTTTTCCTTGCTTATCTGGGCCAGCTACAGTGTCCCCTCAGGAGCCTTGTTCTGTGGCACCTGGGATTATTAAAGCCAGGGGGCTTTCTCACTCAGCTGCATCCCCCAAGCCTTTTTTATTTTTCTGAATTTGAGATTGGGTCTTACTAAGTCACTCAGTTGTCCAGACTGGACTCCAGCTTGTGATCCTCCTGCCCAAGCCTTCCAGAGTGCTGGGGTGATGGGCATGCACCACCCGTGAGGACCGTTCTATCTGCCTTGGTCCAGGATGCAGGTCTGAAGGGGACCTGGCTGGATTCAGAATCCCAGTTGTGATGCTTTTTCCTTCCTGAGTGACTCTTGACAGCCTTGTGGGCCCCAGTTTACTCAGCTGTAAAATGGGCATCATATCAATACCTCTGCAGCCCTTATCTACCACCAGCACCACCATGGCTTAAGGATGAAAGGAGATTTAATGCATTAATCCTTCTTGGGAACTGCTGGGGGCAGTGCCTGCTACAGAGTAGGTGGTCTATAAATGTGTTGAATGACGAAAGAATATGTAGAGGGTGATTTTCAGAGGCAAAACAATGCCTACCATGTTTCATTGAGCTATGATGCACATTTTTCCCCATTTGAACATTTCTGAAAGTGAAACGCATTTTATAGCCAATAGTATCCAGAGATTTTATCTGAGTGGGTATTTTTCCTTTTATATGGATATGTAAAAATGTATAACACAGTGAATCTTAGACTGACATATAAAAATTGATAAGTGATATATTTTAGGTTGAAATGTGATTTCTAATCACATTTTGTTGTGTTTTTGTGACAGGGTCTTGAAATGTAGCCTGGATTCAAACTTCAGATCCTCCTGAGTGCTGGGATTATAGGCATTCACCACCAGATAGCCAGATAAAATTCTTGATCTATAATAATAATAATTTTTTGTTAGGCATGGTGGCACACACCTGTAATCTTGGCACTCGGGAGGCTGAGGCAGGAGGATTGCCATGAGTTCAAGGCCAGCCTGAGCCACATAGAGAAATCCTGTTCCTACCCTCCCCCCAAAGTTAAAAAAAGTAAAATAAAATTAAACCAATAATTTTTAGGCTGGGTGCAGTGACACACATTTGTAGTTCCTTTTACGCAGGTAGTTAGGGCAGGAGAATCACTTAAGTAGTAGAGTTCAAAAGTCAACCTGGGCCGTGTTGCAAGTTTTCTAGAGATTTTATTTTAACTACTTATTAAAATTGAACTATAGTTTATTAGGAAATCAGTTGTGTACTTGACCACCAATTTTGGTTAATTTCTCAGTTTTTTTCAAATAAAAAAAGATTTCTCAAGTTTTTCAGTGTCAGGACCTCTTTCACTCAAAAACTACTGAAGATCCCAAACATTTTCCGTGAATGTGGGTTATGTCTATTGGTATGTACCATATTCAAAATTGAAACTGAGACATTTTAAAAATATTGTGTGTTAATCCAGTTTAAAATGGCCTTCATGGCTGGGCATGGTGGTTCTTGCCTGTAATCCCAGCACTCTGGGAGGCTGAGGCAGGAGGATCTCAAATTCGAACCCAGCCCAGGCAACTTAGTGACTTAGCAAGGCCCTGTCTCAAAGTAAAAATAAAAAGGACTTGGAATGTGGATGCTGTTTAATGCAAAAATCCTGGGTTTAACCCTCAGTACTGCTTTTTTTTAAAGGTCTATTAATTGTATTATGTTTTTATTAAAGTAATTACGTTTCAGAGCTGGGCATGGTAGCACACACCTGTAATCTCAGCACTTGGGAGGCTGAGGCAGGAGGATTGCCATCAGTCAGAGACCAGCCTGGACTACAAAGTGAGTTCAAGGTCAACCTGGACTGCAGACAAGACTTCTTCTCAAAAAACAGTAACAAAAAAGATAACTATGTTTCAAAAGTTGAGTGAGAAGAGTGGTGTCACATTTTTGCAAATACATTTGTCTCACTAGTAGAAAGCTGGAGTGGCGCTGCCTCTGCCTTCCCTGTGTCAATATCACATGTCCTGGAAACACCACTTAAATGCTCATGAAACAGGGAGAGAGAAGAGCCAAAAATGTCCCTTTTTTTTTTTTTTTTTTTTTTTTTTTTTTTTTTTTTTTTTTTTTTTTTTTTTTTTTTGAGACAGGCTCTCACTACGAAGTTCAGGCTGGCTTTGGGCTCACTTTGTAGCACAGGCTGGTTTTGAACTTGGAAGGATCTTCCTGTCTCAGCCTCCCAAGTGCTGGGATTACAGGCATCACCACCACACCCAGAAATAATGTCCTGATGTCATTTGGAAAGTGGTTTTGACCTCAGAGACTTGCCCGAGTGTGACCTCTTGTGTGTATGGGAGCACAATGGGTAGGAGAATGGAGGTGTGCAGGGTGGTTATGCCGAGGAGGAAGGAGAGGCTCCAAGGCACGGCTGTCTTCAGGAGAGAGATCGTGATGGTAGGGACTCGTACTCTTGCTAAGACAGTAAGTTGCCCAGGCTAGACTTAAACTTGCGATCCTCCTGCTTCGGCCTTCAGAGTGCTGGGGTTACAGGAGTGCGTCATCATGCCTGACTGTGGAGGCAAGACCGACAGGTGGACAGCCTCACAGTGGGTCCTGTGATCTCTTACTGGCCGGTGGAGTGGAGATGCACTGACCCTTCCCTGTCTTTCTCTCCCGGCAGGTCTACTCTCCGGTGACCCCAGTGCCCACCATGGCGCCTCTCAACTCCTACATGACTTTAAACCCTCTAAGTTCTCCCTATCCCCCCGGGGGGCTCCCTGCCTCCCCACTGCCCTCAGGACCCCTGGCACCACCTGCCCCCTCGGCACCCCTGGGGCCCACCTTCCCAGGCCTCGGTGCCAGCAGTGGCACAGGTAGCAGCTCCGGGTACGGGGGCCCAGGGTCCGGGCTGGTGCACGGGAAGGAGATGCCCAAGGGCTACCGGCGACCTCTGGCCCACGCCAAGCCGCCCTATTCCTACATCTCGCTCATCACCATGGCCATCCAGCAGGCGCCCGGCAAGATGCTCACCCTGAGCGAGATCTACCAGTGGATCATGGACCTCTTCCCCTACTACCGGGAGAACCAGCAGCGCTGGCAGAACTCCATCCGCCACTCTCTGTCCTTCAACGACTGCTTTGTCAAGGTGGCTCGATCCCCGGACAAGCCGGGCAAGGGCTCCTACTGGGCCCTGCACCCCAGCTCCGGGAACATGTTCGAGAACGGCTGCTACCTGCGCCGTCAGAAGCGCTTCAAGCTGGAGGAGAAGGTGAAGAAAGGGACCGGTGGGACCTCTGCTGCCAGGGCCAGCGCAGGGTCCGCTGCCTCCACCACCACCGCCGCTGCTGCCACTGTTACCTCCCCACCGCAGCCCCCGCCCCCGCCGCCTGAGCCTGAGGCCCAGGGTGCAGGGGAGGACGTGGGGGCTCTGGACTGCGGCTCGCCCACGTCCTCCGCGCCCTATTTCGCTGGCCTGGAGCTCCCAGGGGAGCTGAAGCTGGATGCACCCTACAACTTCAACCACCCTTTCTCCATCAACAACCTGATGTCCGAACAGACCCCGGCGCCTCCCAAACTGGACGTGGGGTTTGGGGCGTACGGGGCTGAGAATGGGGAGTCCGGGGTCTACTACCAGGGCCTCTATTCCCGCTCGCTGCTTAATGCATCCTAGCAGGGGAGGATGGGAATGTGGGGGGACGGCTGTGGCCCGCGCCATCGGGCCCTTGGGGCCCGATCCTTCTGGTGCCACTCCGCTTGTCCCCTGGGTTAACGTCTTGGTCGGTCTATTACTTACTGTGATGATCCACTGGGTACTCTGACAACCACCGCGGACGATACTGGTGGCCCCATGGGGTGCTTCCGAGGCTGATGTTACTGGTTGAACCCTTGGGCACTTCGATGGCCACCATCTGGGATGACATCTTGGTTGACCCTTCGGGTGTGATGGTGATACCATCTCAGTGACATCTTCCATGACCCACTGGGTGCTGGCATCACTTATATTTTGGTGGACTTGACACCGTAGGTGCCAAGTTGGCCATCATCCCGCATAGTATCACTTTTGGCCCATTGGGTGCTTGAAGAGCCACTGTATCGGCCATGTGACATCCGTGTGCCATTGGCCACCATTGACAGCCACCATGGCCCGGCATTGGCCATTATCACTGTTTCTTTGGTGTGGACTAGGAGAGGGATGGAGGTGAGAAGATTCCTCCGTTTTCTCCGATGCCTATCTCCCCAGAGGTGTCCAAGAGAAGCCAGAAAGGGCTGGTCAGGGTGTGAGCAATTTCTACTGACGTCAAGTTCTTGCCTGGGAAGCGGGATATTGGCTGTGTTTGACCATTAAAGGCACCGATTCCGCCTCTGACTGAATGTCTCTCTTCCTTGGTGGGCCCTGTGGGGCTTGAATGTCTGACTTTCTGTTCCCCCTGTCCCCTCTTCTTCCTGCCCCCAAGAACTGGCTGCCCCTGGGGGAAGGGCTGGGGTAGGCATCGACCTGACCTTTGGCTCTTTGCTGTCCCTGACCCCAAGGACAGTTTGTTCACAGATAACAGCCCCCGCAGCCTTGGGGCCAGGGCAGCAGGGGGAGGTGGCTGAGCACGGTGACCAAGGCCATCTCATCCCCACCCCCACTTCCCAGACACACACTTCCAGCTCAGAGGCTTTGGGCCCCTAGGAACTGCTCAGTTTTTGGTTAAACTGGGGGAAAAGAAAAAGAATACATGAGGTGTTAAACTGGAGATGGTGTGTATGTTAGGTTTTATTAGTGTAGGAGTGCATGTGTGTGTGTGTGTGTGTGTGTGTGTGTTTTGTGTGTGGGGGACAATCGCCATGCCCACCGGGGTGCCTGTGGTCTACTACACAGTCCTTTGTCTGTACTGGTCACTTGGGTGGGTTGGTGTGTCTGTCCATACTCCAGGCGTGGGCTTCCTGTGGGCGTCTCAGACTTGTGTATATGTTGTCATTGTCTCGTGTTCATGATTCTTTCTTCCTTATGTGTGCATCTCTACGTTACTTTGTGTACTACTTAGCACTGCCTGAAAGAGAGAGAGAGAGGATCTATGTTTTACGTCATCGTACTCCATGAAATCTCTCTCGGAGTCAGCTTCTCTCCGTGTTACACAGCAAATGTGTGTGTATGTGACAGTGTTGGGTCAGTGTGTAAACTGTGTAAATTGCATGGAGGGTCTGCTGGCCTGGGCACATGTCTGTCGCTTTTGTGGCCATGAGAGTCCCTTGGCTATTGGTCTCGCTGGAGACCCAGGTGTCTGGCCCTCCCTCTCTTCAGGGTGTGTCTGTCCTAGAAACACAATTGTGCATGTCAGACCCCTCCGTGTAGAGTGGAAAGTGAGGCCCAGAATGGCAAGGAACTGACCGAGGTCACCCAGTAGGGCTGAGACAGGTGGGCAGGGTTCATCTGATAGCGTCTTTGAATTTGCCTTCCTTGGTCCTCAGCTTTCTGGCCACTCATTCAGGCTTCTGTCACCCAGCCAGAATGATTCAATGGCTGACTCGTTCAAAAACCAAAGATTGTCTTGTTTGTTTGTTTGTTTGTTTGTTTTTTCCTATACTGGAGATTGAACCTAGAGCCTTAGCAATGAACTACATCCTCAGCCCTTTTTATTTTTTTTGCATGTCACTGTGTTGTCAGGCTGGCCTCTATCTTGCAATTTGCAGTCCCCCTGCCTCAGCCTCCCAGCGTGAAGACTGCGTCTGGAGTGCACCTGTTTGTATGAGCTTGCACATGGGATGGGATGGCTCCCAGTCTGCTGTGTCTCTGTTCTCTCTCTCTCTCTCTCTCTCTCTCTAACACTCTCACTCCTTTCTGGGTCTCTGACTTCCTTTCTTCGAGTCCATCTCCTGCACTCCTTTTCTAGATCTCTGGTCTCTCCTTCCCTGGCCTCCCTCCCTCTCCCAGCTTCCTAAGTTTCCATCTCTACCTGCCACTTCTCCAGCCAGGCCCTCTATTTCTGTCGCTGTGCCCGCCTGGCCTTGCCGGCTGCTGCATGTCACCCCCCGCCCCTGCCGTGCTGGCTCCCTGTCTGCCGTCCCACCAGCCTTGCTGTCCTGGGCAGGCCGGGGAATTCCTCCTGGTTCCTGGAAAAAACAACTGGGCCCAGAGAAAGGCCCTCAGTCTCCCCGGCCCCCGCCCCTCCCTCGGGCCCGGGGGTCTCCTGAGCCGGCGGCCCGAGGCAGGAAGCCCTGCGGTTTCTGGCTTCTCCCCGGCGGCCTCCGGATCTGGCCCCCGCCCCCCGGCCAACAGCCCAAATATTATTCTGCGGGAGGAGTCGGTGGTGGCAGGAGAGGCTCAGGCTGAAAGAGGCTTTCAGGGCAGCCAGGCCTGGGGCTTCCTGTCCCCAGGCCCCGGCTGAGGCTGCCCCAGTGGGGACTTCAGGTGGCCGGAGGGGTGGGGTGTTGTTGTAGGGTCCTTAGGGGAGGGTGGGGCCATCCGTCAGGGTGTCTGGTGGCCACTGGTTCTCCCGGCGTGGGCAGGTGTGACCCCCACCCCAGGGACAGCCGGCCAGTGTCCAGCGTGGAAAAGTACCATGGTCAGACGTGGGACGCATGGACAGACACGAGGACGCCAGAGATCGGGAATGGAAGGGTAGCCATTGGGACACAAGGTTTCCTGGGCTGCGAGCCTGAGGTGACACAGTCCAAGGGAGGGGCCCATGGGTGGCAAAACAGAGGTTAGGGTAGGGCCTAGCTGTGGGCAGAGGGCTCTCCGTCGCAGAAAGCTCAAGACTGTCACGACAATACGTGAGGACAACTAAAAGCTACTAGGGCTCACATTTGTCCCCAGTTTCATGTAACTAGACTGAAGTGATTGATCCAATGCCTTCTAATCCCCTACACTTTATGGTTGGAACCGAGGCACAGAGAGGTGAAGTGACTTGCCCTACGTCACACAGCTAGTGGGAAGAGTGCTAGGACTAAGCCAAGGCAGACTGGCCCAGGGTCCATACCCTTCACCCCTGCTCCGCTCTGGCGGCCCGGAGAGAACAGCAGTACCACAGGGCCCTGGGACCCCCACCCTTTCTGGAAGTCACCTGCACTTCTTGCCACAATCTGCTATGGGAGCGGAGGGGGGCACCCCTAGGAGCCAGCAGCTGGGTTGCACGCGTGCGTGTCCTTGGGCCTCAGGCCTGTGTCTTGGTGTCACTGTGTCTTTGGGCTTCTGTGTGACTCTGTGACATTAGTGTGTGTGCTGCGTGTTTGTGTCCGTGTCCCTCCCTGGGTCCTTGTGACCATGTCTCCCTTTCAGTTCTGCCATTGTCTTCGGTGTGACTGTCACTGTGTGTCAGAGTGTGTCTCTGTCACCCTTGGTCACTCAACCCGTTACTGTGCGACTGCCTATATCTGTCACTGTGTGTCACTGCCTCTGCTCCCCTATGTGTCACCATCTACCCAGGTATATTACTCACCACCCAGGCCACAGGTGGGCGGGTCAGGCCCACTGGTGCCAGGCCTGGGACCCAGCCCGTCCCACCCTCTCTGCCACAGGCCAGCTTGGGCGCCGGTTTGCAAGGCTGGCCCCAGGTAAACAGCAGGATCCGGAACCCACGGGCACCTCCCTCACCCCTGCTCTCAGCCCCTCAGTGGCCGTGGGCAGGGCCGGACCACAGCCCCACAGCCGGTCCCGGCTTGGACATCACCACCCACCCGGGCACTGGCTTCCCTGCCCCCAGGGGTGGCTCAGTCTGGCATCTGTCTATTGTTCTGTGTCTTTCTTTTTGGGTGTCCTCGCTTCTTTCTGTCTCCATGTCTTCTTCCGCTCACTGAGGTATCTCTGTGGCAGTGCCTTTCTCTGGGATGACCTTTGCATTCTGTCGCTGTCTTACCCCTCTGTCTCCTCTCTCTCTCTCTGTCCGCAGCCATCTCTCTGCTGTGTCTCCAAAGGAATTTGCCACTCCGTGTGCCTCTTTCTAACTTCAGGCCACCTCTCTCACCTCATAAGTCCTGCTTCCTCCTTCCCTCAGTGTGTCTCTTAGCCGGCCATTGTCTCTGTGGATCCTAAGCCCCAACCCCCGCAGGGGCAGAATCTGCCACGCCAGGGGCCCTAGGGGAGCACGCAGCCCTGTGTCCCGCGCCCGGCCTGCTGGTATATATATAAAGGCATATGTACATATTATTTATATCTGGACCAGGGGCAGGAGTGGCAGACACTGGGGCCTTTGTGTAGCCGCTGCCCGCTGCCTGCCCGCTCACCACTCCTCTCCCTTCGTCCCTGCTGTCGGCCACCCCCACTCCTCCTGCACGGCAAGGTTCCTGTGGGGCCTGCCAGCTTCCTCTGCCTGAGGTGTGAGTGGGCAACGCCATGGCAAGGCGGGCAGGGGGCCCGGAGTGGGGGGGTTTCTAGCTCCTGGGAAGCTTTCCGGGTGGGGAGGGTTCTGGAAGGAATGGGACTTCTCAGCCAGGTTGCTGTCTCTCTGTCTGCATCTGCTGTCCCTGGGTGTCCCTAGGTCCTCAGCTGGCCTCTCCCTGGGGATCTGGGAGCCTGTGAACCCAGCTAGATGTCTCTTTTTTCTCTGTTGCTTTGGGTTCATTCACACCTGCACACACAGTTTGCTGCTGGGCATATGTGCCAGGCCCTCTGTGAAGCACTGGACACAGAGACAAATGTTGGTCCCACTGATTCTTGGTCATTTCTGTCTTATTTTCTCCATCCCTTCCGCCACCACTGGAGGAGCCTTCCACCTGATGTCCGTGTCACAGACCACAGCATATGCCTCCCCCACAATCCCTCTAACTTAACTTACCGACTTCTCACAACTCCACTACCTGTTGCACCAGCTGGCTGCTTCCCAGATAAACCAGCAGGTGCCCACCTCAGGGCCTTTGCATATGCTACCCATGCAGCTTTCCCCTGGCTTGCTCCTTCTCTCCTCAGCATCATCTCCCCAGGGAGTGCTTGGCTGCAGCCTCTAAAACAGCCACCCCTGTCGCTCTCTATCCCCTTTCCTTGGTTTGTCTTCTCTGACTGCTCCATGGCTGGCAGGCTGGTCTCCACTGGAAGCCACCTCCACAGAGTAGGGGATGCGTTGTGTCCCGTTTAACCCACGGCACCTGCCCCAGAGCTTGTCATGCAGAGGATGCTGAGTCAACACTGAGGGACAGGAGCCCAGGAATCTGTGCATCCTTTATACCACACTGGGGACCCAGAGATCAAAACAACTCTTGCCCTACCCTTAGGGGTTTCATAGTCCAGTTACAGACCCCAGTGATCCAGCATGGGCAGGGCTGGCGTGGGAGAGCGCAGGGGTCTATGAGAGCCTAGAATTGGTGCCTGGTGCAGCCTTGGAGTCAGGGAGAGCTTCTTGGAGGAGGTGTCACCTAAGCTGAGACCCCCAGAAGACGAGGAAAAAGGAGCTAGGCCTTCTTCTGATCACCTGGGACCAAACAATCAGATCAGAGCCAGCCTTGCTCTTCTCCCTGGAGCTTCCACACTCTCCCCTCTCGGAGAAGAAACTTGGAATTTGAGGGTGTCTTAACTGTTGCAACCTATGTTCGCCTTAACTTCAATTTCTCCCATTTTTTCTCTTGCTTTGTAAATGGTGCTGGGAATGGAACGGGGGGTCCCACGTGCACCAGGCAAAGGACTGGGCTCCAGCCCCAGCTGCCTTGTGCCCTCCGGCCCTCAGCCTCCCTTCCTCTAGGTCTCTCCAGTTGGCATTCAGCCATGTGGGGCCATTTCTCCATTCGTTCCCTCTCCTGAGCATCCATCTCTCTCTCCTCCTGCCTCTCCTCATCTCAGAGCTCTCCAGGCTCTTCGGCTCCGTGCCTCCTACAGAGGCCTGATCTCTGCAGTCCCCCACTCCATCTGTCTTTGGGTCTCTGTGTCTCTCTCCCCTGACTCAGTCTTGTTACCTACTCACTGATTCCCAAATTAATCCAGGACCTCTCCACCCTGGCCCCACCCCAGCACTAGGGGAAGGGGGACTGATCCAGCCCCCCACACCCACACAGGTCAGGCCTTCTGCTCAGTTAATGGTTAACCCAGTCTCTATCTAGAATACACACCAGCCAGGCTGGGGGTGACTCCCCTGCCCCCCACCCACCTACCAGCTGCTCTTAAAGGACCAGGTGTCCTCCATAGCTTTTTAGCCCTGCTGGCGTAAGCGTAAGCGGACCAGGTGTCTGGAGGCCACCAGCCCCGAGGATGGGGGGAGGGGGAGGAGACACTCAGTGCTCTGGTCAGCAGAGCTGGATCACGGAGGCCACGGACTTGCCTGGGAGGGGAGCCCAGGCCACAGCTCCATCCAGCATCTCTCCTGTCCAGGCTTATCGCCCGTTGTATTTAACCAGGGGTGGTTTTCCCAGCCCTGCCCAGAGTTCCGGCTGGCAGTGCCAGGGTGGCACAGCACCTGAGGGCTGACCTGGGGGGATGGGACCCTCAAGGCAAACGCTGAGGGTCTTCCAGATGTGCATAAAGGCTTTAAGTCCCGGGGACCGTAATACTTGGGCGTTAGAACATGTGGGTCTGTGCCTGGGTACCCAAGAGGATGGCTCTAGATGGTAGGGTCTCCAGATTTAGATCAACACCTGGGAGCGGGGAGCGCCTTTTCGGCTCGGGGTTACCCGAGCCCTAAGCCATGGCACACGCAGTCATTCTCCACTGTTCTGTCCCTCTGTCCACCGGCCTCTCTGGCTCAGCATTCTCCCTTCCCGGAACCTCCACCTCAGGGTCGCGGGGAGGTCGCACGGAGGTGGGGGCTGGGCTCCCGGGGCCACCCCCTCCCTTTAACCCCTGCTTTGCCACAGCTCGCTGAGGCCCCGCCCCGTGACGCCAGCGAGCAGGAAGTCCTGGTTAATGATCAGTCACCCGGACAGGTGCGGGCCACGGCCTCGAACCTCAGAGGCAGCCGCGGGGAGTGGGGAAGAGAGCAGTGGGGGCTGGGGGGTGGGCAGCGCTTTTTGCCCAGCTGGTGGCAGCGTTTTAAGGTCGCTGGGCACCACCCGAGGCAAGAAGCGGCCACCTCTCTGCAGGCATCTTGTTTACCCCGTGGGGGAAATTTCCTTTCTCGGGCCGTCAGTCCCTCTAGCGGTCTAGCCTCGATTCTCTAACTGTCCGTTCCCTCTAGGAAGCTTCTCACTGCCTCTTTCCCAACCCCTCGTAGGTAACGAATCCCTCCATGATTCTGGGCAGGTGATACTGGGCACGGGGTAACTACCGACAGGCAATCTATCCCGGGACCTGTCTGTAGCTCTCATGCAAGGCTCATCCACCTCCTGAGCCTCATTTCTGTCATCTGGAAAACGGGCCGATGGCCGCTACGTTTCACCAGAGGACAGCAATTGTGAAGATCAGTTACCAGCCCGCCTGGCTGAAGTGCGCCACCTGGAGGCCAAACACAACATCCGCTCTCTTGTAGGATCGGTCCAATCCCAAAAGGGGGCGCAGCATCTCACACAACTAAGGGACCAAGAAGGAAAAAAACCCATCTTTCGGTTTATTGAAGGACAAAAAGGGTGGGAGAAGGGGGCGATAAAATGCTTTCGCTTCATTTATAAAGAGCGAATTTCCAGGAGGCCCCTCCCCAAGAAGAATGGGGCACCCCTCTCCCAACTACAAGCAGCAGCAAAGCCAAGCCAAGGAGGGGAGAGGGAAATTGGAGGGGCCAAGGGACCCCAAACACCACCTCCGACAGGAGCCACAAGCTTTCTCCCCCCACCCACAATGCATCTACCCCGGGGGACCCATCTGGGCAGGAGGAAGGGGTATGTACACAGGTGGGGACGGCACTGGGATGGGTAGGGGAGGGAATAATTTATCCACAGCTGCGGTGGGTGGCAAGGGGGTAGGGGCAGTAGCCTGGTGACAGTGGTGGCCTAGGGGTCTCGTTCTTTCTTGACCTTGATGTCTCCAGCGAGGATGGTGGCAATCTCACCCTGCATAAAGGCCCAAGGGACAGTGGAGCCCACCAGCGGGCACTTGTCACCACTGGGGCAGTACACCTCCCCGGCGGGGCCCTGCGCCTTGATGAACTCCCGTGAGCAGGGAAAGCAGAACTTGTGTCCGGGCACCGAGGGGCACTGGACGAAGTGGGTGTCTTCCAGCCGCTCCCGGCACAGGGTGCAGCACAGCGGGGCCCCAGGGGTTGCCCCCGTGCCACTTCCACCCCCGCTGACAGCTTCAGCCCCGGCTGTGGGGCTGACTTCTGCCTCCCCGTTGCGGGCCACTAGGCGATGCTGCGTGGGCGGCTGGGTCGTCGAGGATGCCGCGGGGCTGGCACCCCCAGCCCGCACAGGGCCTCCACCCCCACCAGGGTCCTTGGGTGAGTGACCCAGGGCCTCAGCCACATTCTTCAGGGCGGCAATGGGGGAGGGCACGCCAGGGGTCTCAGTGGAGTACGGGGCGCCGGGGGCTACCCAGTGTCGTTGCTGCTGTTCTTCAGTGGTCATCTTGCCAGCCGCCTCACCCTCGGGCTCCGGGGATGCCTTGCGGCGGCGTGGTGTGGGTGCCAGGTTCCTGGAAGGGGCCCGAGGGGGTGGGCCACAGAGAGCAGCTGGGGCTGACTCTGGGTACTGCTGGGGCAGAGCCTCAGCAGGGGCAGGCTCTCGGAAGCTGCGGACCCCATCGGTGAGCAGCTCACCCAACTGGCGCCACTCGCCCGAGCCGTGGCGGCGTTCATACTCGAGGTACTTGAAGCCGGAGGAGGCCAGGGCCTTGCCTGGCTCCCGCAGAGCATCGTGAAACATCTGGCGAGCCACAGCCAGGACCCCAGCGTAGACATTGCCAGAACCGCAAGGGTACTCGGTGAAAAGCTTCAGCTCGAACTCATAGCCTGGAGGGCGGGCTGCGGCATCGAAGGCAAACACTCGCCCCACCAGCCCGTGGTCCTTCTTGAAGCGCACATTGAAGGGGGCGCAGGCGGACAGCGCCAAGAGCTGCTCTCGCACAGCCTTGGGACGCCCATGCCACTCCTCTGCCCGGCCCCGCATGGCCTCGTTCAGTTCTGCCAGACAGTCCGCATTCCTCTGCTGCTTCTCCTTCTCAAAATCCGAGCCGAAAAGTGGACGGACCGGACTCAAGCCCGGTGCCAGGGTCAGGCCTCGGCCGCCCAGGCCAGACACTGCAGCTGCCAGCAGCCCGGGGGGCATCAGGCTGGGCATGGAGCCAAGCAACGCCCTTCGAGCCCCTTCCGCCACAACCTCCTCCCGGCCCAGCCCATTGGCCAGGCGGGACCCCAGGGTGTACTCCAGGGCGGGTGACGGAAGGGGGAGGCGGCCGGAAGATGTGGCCCTGTCATAGCGGTCCGGGCCGGAGACGCCGCCGCCACCGCTGCCGCCGGTCCCCGACGGCTGGGTCTGGGCCTGCGGGGGTGGTAACGGGGGTCCCTGTGAGGCCGCCGCCGCCAGGTCCTTGGTGGTCGGGTGCTTGAGGGCGGGGGGCCCGGGCGAGCGTCCCTCGGGGAGCACGTGGCTGCGCTTGAGCTGGCGGGCGGCGTCGATGAGTAGCTCGATGCGGTCCGCGCCTTCGAAATTCACGCAGCCGCGGCACACAGCCTCGCTGAAGTCCCACACCATGGCCCACGGCATCTTGGGCAGGTCGCACAGGTAGCACCACTGGCGGCGGGACGCCTGCACCGACGCCATGGCCCCGCGCGCGCGCCGCCGGGCCCCCGCCTCGCCCCCACCGCAGACGTTCGGCCCACGCCCGCGTTCGACTGGCGGCCCCGGACGGGGCGAGCCACAGTCTGGCCTCCGGCTCGGTCTCTGAGCCGGGCCCAGGCCCGGCCCCCCTTCCCCGCCCCCTGGACCCGGAGCCTTTTTTCTCACTCCCGCCTCCTTCGAGGAGGCCGGCCGGGGCACGTCGACGCCCCTGCCCGATCTGGCCCAAGAGCAGAGGCGCACAGCTCGGGCCCTGATGGGCCGCGGGATCCGCCGCCTCGGGCTCCCGCTGCTCCCGCCGCCGAGGCCGCTGCTGCAACGGCCGTCGCTGCCTCCACCTCCTCTTTCTGCCCCAGAGGCCGCTTCGCAGGGAAAGTTACATAACGCGCGGGCAAAGCCTTCTGGGAAATGTAGTCCCGCCGGGGTCGAGTCTTAAAGGGGACAGCAGGCTGTGGGGTGACGGTTTGTTGCCTCGTCCCGCTACAACTCCTTAAGTGCTTGTGGAGTGCCCAGAGGAGCTCAGGCCCAAGGGATCGGGGTGAGGGGAGTATACGAACAATTAGTTATCGCGGACTCAGAAAGTGCAACGAGTGTATAGGCTGCCGATCAGCTGTTTTCTTCTCAATTTACAGTGCGACTTTAGGCACAAGTCTTGTCTTCTCTGAGCTTCAGTTCCCTCGCCTATCAAAGGAGGGTCAATAACGGGGTAGAAAAGCTGATCCTGGGGCGGCGCGAAGAGTCCCTGATTGGAAGATTTTGGGGGACAGGAAGCAGGCAATCGTTATGGAGGGTATCTCCGGGCACTTTGTTCTCCCCTTAAGTCCCAGATGTCAGGTTCTGGAACCAACCACAGTCGAAGAGATCAGAGGACAGAGGGCTCCTAAGCCAAGCCTCGACCTCGGTTATTCCTCTAGGAATAAAAGATGGGAGCGCTCTCCCAACTCTGGTCACTTGTCCCTGCGCGCTTCGGTCTGCAAAGGGTTACACAGTCCGCTCCTCCGCTCCCCCCGTTTTACTACAATTCCCAAACTGCTTTGCGATCGGAGCAAGTGACGCACTTCCGCTATCTGGAAAGCTGAGGAGGCCTTCCTGATTCTCGCTGTTGCTGCCCCCCCCCCAAGTTTCTGGGGGCGCTTTCTTTCCCCACTTTGGGCGCACAGGGTTTGGGCACGCTTACCCTTTTGCTCCCCAATTGAGATTAACAGAAGAGGGTAAGGAGATGGCGAGCAAAAAGGAGAGTCTAGGAGAGAGCAAGCGCCACACTGCCACCTTCCCAACCTTCAGCGTCTGCTGCTGCGTGGTGGGCCCAGCCAGGGTTTAGGGACCCCCAAGTTTTCACTTCTGGGAATCGGAAACAGTACGAGGGAGGGGCGATGCGGGCTTTCTGGTTCTAACCTACAGAAGCCCTTCTCTTTGGATCTGAGCCCGAGTTACGGTGCTTTTAAGTATTTGAATGACGTGGTTTTCATTCATCAGTGGTTTTCAATGAAAAACAAGCTGCCTGCCTTCCAGTCCCCTCCCTCAGTGCAACCACAAGCAGCCCGGATTTCAGCTATAAAACGTGTTTCACAAATTTTACCTACCACCTGTTACTATTTAAACTTGTTTCTCTGCATCATTCTTTGGGATACTGCAGATGGAGCCCTGGGCCTTGGATACATCCCTAGTCCCTTTTAAAATTTTGAGACAGCACCTTCCTAAATTGCCCAGGATGGCCTCAAACTTGACTCTCCTGCCTCAACTTCCCAAAGTGCTGGGTTTACAGGTATACACCTCATGTGGAAACCTTTCTCCATTTAAAAGAAATTACTTTGGCCTTACTCTAGGAAGTATTATAATCATGGATTTCCTATACTAGCTAAATTACTGGGGATGGAGCTCAGGGCCTTTGCACTGAGCTGTAGTCTCATCCAGTTTTTTTGATCCTAGGGATTGAACTCACAACCTCATGCTTGCTGAGCTATATCCCTGGCCCCTCATCCCTTTTTAAGACGTCTCCATAAAACACTGAATTGCCCAGGCAGGGTCCAAATCTATGATGTTCCTGCCTCAGCCTCCCTGAGTGCTATGATTACAAGTGCATACCACCACGCCCAGCAACTTTAAGTGCTTGGGGTGCAACTCAACAAGGGCTTTACCTATGAGCAGTGCTTCTGGGCTTTTCTTCTTTTTAAATGTAAGTTATCTTGTTCCTGTGGACTTCTTGGTTGTCCTGGTGATACACCAGCAGGTGTCCTCCCACGTGAGCCAGTGATGCAGGCTGCTTTCATTTTGTGGTCCTCCCACCCCAAGACATTCTGCATGCAAACTGATGAAACCTGAAATTTCAGTCTTTTCTTTGGAGACATTCTTTATGAAAGAAAAAAAATTCAATCTTGGTACCCAATTAAAAATCTCTGTTCTGGAGGTTTAAGGGCATGGTGCTGGGATCAGCTTAACTGTCATGAGGCAGGTGGCATCACAGCATAATGGTTCACTTTTTTTTTTTTAAGCATCAGTTAAAATCTGGTGGTGGCACACTCCTGTAACTCTAGCACTTGGGAGGCTGAGGTAGCAAGTGCTGTTGTGAGTTCCAGTCTAGCTTGGGCTACATAATGCTTTCAACACCAGCTGGAACTATACTGCAAGACCCTGTCTCAAAAAAACCAAAAAGTTAAAACTTCAGAGCCACAAAGACCATACATGTACCATATCAAATTGCCTTTGTGCCATTATTTAGTGAATACTAGCAGGAATTAAGAACTCTGGCTAGGCCAGGGATATAGCTCAGTGGTACAAGCGCCTGCCTGCCAAGCACAACAAGGTCCCGAGTTTGATTCCCGATACGAAAAAGAAAAAAAAAATGAATGAATTCTGGCCAGATTCACGTGCACAGACTGATTTGATCGGAGATAGCTGGGACCTCTGGCAAGTATCTGAACTTCTGAAGGAAGGCAATGGAGACCCCTAGTCTTTTTCCCTTGGGTCCCTTTAGGTTGAACAGAAACATGCATAGTAACAAACTTAGCTTGGTGCTGCCACAGGCAAATGCCATAGGGTTGGGGGTGTACCTCAGTGGTGGACACCAACCCAGTATGCATGAGGCCCTGGGTTCATTCCTAGCACAGTAGGGGAGGGGGCCTGACCAGGTAGGGTGGTGCACACATATAATCCCAGCACTGGGGAGGCTGGGGCAGGAGGATTGAGTTCAAGGCCAGCCTGGGATACATAGTAACACTGTCTCAAGAAAACAAAACAAGAACAGCTGATCAAGGTGGTGCCTGCTTCTAATTTCGGCACTCTGGAAGGCTGAGGGAGGGGCACTGCACATTCAACTCCAGCAAGGGCAGTTTAGTGAAACTCATAGCTCAAGATTAAAAATAATCAAGGATAATGAAGGCAAGCTGGGGATATAGCTTAGTGGCACAGCACCTGCCTAGAAAGTGCAAGGTACAGAGTTCAGTTTCTGATATATATATCTAGAGATGTACATCACCAAAACAAGTACCATAAATGAAGGTATTTGGGTTTTTTTGGTAACCAAAAACCGAACTCACAACCTCTCGCTTTGTCAGGCAGGCACTGTGCCACTGGGCTACATCCCCAAAGTATGTTATTAAGCCGAGTATTATCCCACATCCTGAACCTCTGTTGGGCTGGCAGTGCTGGGGACACAGCAGTGACTGACTGACAGAGGTTCAGGCCTTGCCCTGATGACACAAGCCCCCGCGGGCCCGGTGATGGAGGCTGATACGCCAAGCTTAAATTTAACTGCTGCGCACATGAGGGGACCACACGAGAACAGGTTCCTGTCTTCCTGAGACTCTGGGGGCGAAAAGAACCACACAGCACTGACGCAAGATTGAAAGAGACTGACCCATCTCAGCCTGGGGGGTGGAACCCACAACGTCCTCCTAGAAGAAGTGACATTTAGGCTGGTACCTGAAGGACCAGGAGTTACGACTTCACTGACAGACACCTGATTTTTTTGTTAGGGGCTGGGGGAAGGAGAAGCAGCTTAGAAAATCAACCACCAAATCAACCACCAGCTCCCCCAACTTCAAGGGGGTGGTGCAGCTAGAGGTGATGGGCTCCAAGGCCTGTCTCAGACCCCCAAGTGATTGTATGAAAAATAAGTTTATTGGTATCTTGTCACCACTGAGGAGAAAGGAGCGGGCTGAGCTCGGGAGGTCAGAGATGGCGATGGAAGGCAGAGGGCCCAACCCATCCCCCCCAGGCAGAACTCTGCCCCTGTCCTTAGGGTACAGACAGCTGTATCCGCTTTGTCATCCACATTCTGATTTGTCTAGCAACTCCCAACCCTTCCAAAGTCTGGGTGAGGGAGATGGGGAAGCCCCCGCGGGTCAATTCTCTTCAAGTCAAGAACAGGAATTGTTGGGGGCGGGTGTGTGCAGACCCAAGAGGTTCCCTCCCCACCCCACAAAGGGCGATATAATAAATAAGGTAAAATCGATGGCTTAGAAGTCAGGGTTAAGGGAGGCAGCCAGGCAAACAGCGCTGTACCAGAGAAGGGGCTGGGGAGCCCATCAAGAGGCACCCCAGAGAATCAGGCACTAACTAGCACAGGGAGTGGGGCGCTCACTCCCTGGAGCAGGGGGCCAGGGAGCAGCTGGGGTGGCAAGGAGCATCACCCGCCCTTTGACTGCGCCAAGCGGGAGTGGGGGCGCAGGCAGAAGAAGGGAGATTTCACGGAGACTTCCATCGGCCCCGCCTCTTCCGCGTAGGGAACCCTTTCCTCCTCTTGTGTGGGGGTGAGTCGTGTAGAGGGAGTGGGGCTGGGGGTGGCCGGGGCGCCCCCTCCTCACTCCGGGGAGCGATGATCACCCCCCTGGAGGCCACCACAGCCCCATCCACGACAGCAGCCACCACGGAGACGGGTTCTGGGGAGACCTCCACCTTGGGTGCAGGTGGGGGCGGCACTGGCCTGGGAGGTGGGGGCGGAGGTGGGGGCAGAGGCGGGGGCAGCGGGTCGACTGGGGTTCCGGGCAGCAGGGGTAGCAGGGCGCTGAGGGCCTCGCTCAGTTTGGCCAATCCCTGCCGAAGGGTGCCAGCCAGCTCCCGGATGGCGTTGGCAGTCTCCTGCTGGGCTCGCAGGAAGTCCAGGGAGGGGTCTGGGGCCGAAGGCGTGGGCGGAGGCCGAGGAGCGGGTGGGGGGCTGGGGGATGGGGCGGGTGCCACGGGCGTCAGCGGCTGGGCTGGAGGTGGAGGGGCTGAGGGCGGTGGAGACAAGGCCAGGCGGGGCAGTTGGACAGTCTGCACGGCTGGAGGGGGCGGGGACTCACGCTCCTTGGACGGTGGGCAGCCCCCTTCCTGGGGATTGCAGGAGGGCCGGGCCCAAGGCTCCGGGCTGCTGGAGCCCCCCTTGCTGTGGGCGGGTGTATCTGCCAGAGAAAGAGAAGGAGAAACCCGGATGAAGGTACTTGATGTGATGCAAAAGCAAGGCGAGTGTTTACATTTTTAAAGTGTATTACTGTGAAAGGCACATTGCCATGAATCCCCCTCAAAATACCCGCTCCGCCTTCAAACACGCTTAGCCATCACTCTGGCCACTCTCTGAAGCAGTCCGCCCCCGTCTTTAGTTGTACATTCTCGGCTGTCCCAATGTCCTAAACTGATAAAACGTATTTCCCTTTCAGGGTCATTGTGACTTCAGGGAAAATCTAGAAGCCACACAATGCCATGTTAGATGGATGAGGGCCAATGTTAAGAATCCGCTTTTGGTACCTGCATCCACTTTTTTCCCATTCACTGTAGTTTTGATCACATTTCATAAAGCCCCCAGAAAAAAGGACTTGCAGAACGGCTTCAGAAAGTGAAAAACAATGGGGTGTCTTTGAAGAGAGGGAGGGGTGACCATCTTGTGTGGGGATTAATGGCATTGAGTCTTTCATTGTAATAAAGTTTAAAATTTAAACATTCACTCATATTTTGATCACCCATTCCATGTACAACCTGGTAATGCTTCTCCTTTCCTCCTCTTCAACCACCCCCTCCCTGGCTCCAACGTGGTCTTTTGGGGGAGGAGGGTACCGGGGATGGAACTCACAACTATAGCTTGCCAGGCGGGTGCTTATGCCGCTGAGCTAAATCCCCTACTCTTCAACGTGATCTTTTTTTCCCACTATTCTTTTTCTTTTTCTTTTTTTGAGACAGGGTCTACCTGTATAGTTTAGGATGGACCTAAACTCATTATGGAGCCCTGGCTAGCCTCTAATTTACAGTGATCCTCCTGTCTCAGCTTCCCAAGTGTTCTTTTTCAAACCTAAGCCAGCTCATGCAGTGGGGCAGAATCCAGTGACAGTGTACCCCAAGGAGACATTCAATACATGTAACCCAGCTGGCCCTGTGCCAGCTGTCATAGAATGTGGCCCAGAAATCCTCTGAGCAGCAGGCAGCTCCCACCACACCCAGGCTCAAGCTCTTAGATACATACCCCACCCCAGTGGGGTGGCAAGTATCCTGGTGGCTCTCTCCAACCAGGAGGCAGGATTTCCCAGTTCAACCCCCAGCTGCTGCAGGTTTCCCTGGCCTCCAGCACCTGGGATCCCATTTCTACACCTGGCCTGGTACAGTTTGCAGCCAGGGCTCCCGGATTCCTGGGCAGCCTGAACCTCTGTCCTGAGCTCCCGCCTTGGCTCTCCAGTGTCTCCAGCTGCGTCCTGGCCACGGCTGCTGGATGTCGAGTGAGGCCTCTGACTCACTGGCTCCCAACCAAGCTGCTGTTCCTCCAATACTTTTCTTTCCTCAGCCGCCTCAGCTCAGCCGGCTGCAGCACACCGCTTCCAGCTACTGAAATACCTCCCTTGTCTTTTTCTCTAGACACCATCCACGTGCAGTCGCCATGGGATCTGCCTTCAAATAAAACCCAACCCCCGACCTCTCCTCTCAAACCCGTCACTCCCCAGCTGTGTGACTGCGTTTGGTCTCTTCACTGTGTTCCCTGGCACCACCCCGCCAGAACAATCTCTTCCCATGCTAGAAGGCCAGAGGGTCCACCTGAGATACAAGCAGGGTGTAAGACAGATGCCAGACACAAAGGACCATAGACTGCATGATTCCATTCCTATGAAATGTCCAGAACAGGGCAATCTATACAAAAGTGAGCCGGTGGCTCTCTAGGTGAAGGGACTCTTTGAAAGAAGGAAAAGGTTGCACTACTCTGAATACACTGAAAACCACTGAATTGTACACCTTACTTTTGTGTATTTTTGGCTTTGAGACAAGGGCCTTGGGCTTGAACTCGTGGCAGTCCTCCTGTCTCAGCGTCCCAAGTGCTGGGATCACAGGTGTGCACCACCACACCCAGCTTGTACATCTTATTTTTTAAGAAATTTCTAGATTTGGAACCAGAGACTTAGCTCAGTGGCATAAGCGCCTGCCTGGCACGCATGAGGTAGTGAGTTTGATCCCCGGTACCAAAAAAATAAAATAAAATAAAAGTAAATAAAATTTTTTTAAATGGTCTTTAGATTTAAAATTTTTTTGTTTTTTTTTTTCTTTTGTGTAGTGCTGGGGATGTAACCCAGGGCCTCACTCATGCTAGGCAAGCACCCTTCCACACAGCTAGAGCTCCGGCTTTGAATCGTGTGGTATGCAAATCTCTCCATAAAGTGGCTTTTAAAATTCAAGCCAAGGGGCTGGGGATTTAGCTCAGCCGTAGAAGCACTTTGCTGGCCTGTGCGAGGTCATGAGTTCAATCCTTGATACAAAAGAAAAAAAAATCAAGTGAAATACAAACCATTTGCTGTCTTTTTTTTCAACTGCCTGTCCCTTTCAAGATAAAAGCAAAGTCCTGAGGCCCCCAAAGCACTACATTATGTGCTTCTACTGCCTTCCTGACCTCAACTCCCTTTCCTCCCTCCCCCTCCCTCACTGGATCCAGTCAGACACTGGCCTCTTTACTGGTCAATATACTAGGCTTGCTCCTGCCTCAGGGCCTTTGCACATGCTGATCCCTGGTCTGGAAAGACCTTTCTCCAGACTCCTGCCTGGCTACCACCCTTACCTCCTTCAAGCCTTCAGGCTGCACTGATGTGATGCCTCTTCTTGCTTCCTTGGGAAGCCCTTTCTTGACAGCTGCCTAAAGGAGCTTCCACCCACTTCCTTTTCTCTTCCCTAGTCCTACCTGATCTCACTTACAGCTCTCATCTCTGTGGCACAGAAATGATCCACTTTTCTGTCTCTTCCTTCTAACGTCAGTTCCATCAGGCAGAGCTTTCTTGTTTACTCAGAGCTTAAAATCACAT
Source organism: Dolichotis patagonum (assembly GCA_004027295.1). NCBI lineage: Eukaryota > Metazoa > Chordata > Mammalia > Rodentia > Caviidae > Dolichotis > Dolichotis patagonum. The sequence goes on along the minus strand of PVJX010023759.1, from coordinate 177 downwards.
CCATCTTTTTTTTCCCCAGTACTACTGGGAATCAAACCCAGGGACACTATCACTGAGCTACATCTCCCGCCCCTGAAAAAATGTTTAAGTCAGGGTCTAACTCGTTAAATTGCCCAAATGGGCTACAGCTTGCAATCCTCCGGTCTCACTGGGCCTTTTAATGTGCTGAGATTGTAG